>CAUYPK010028602.1:0-30394 GCA_963574355.1 Loris lydekkerianus | reverse complement strand
ATGAAACTCTAAGAAAAGAAATAGCTGAAAATGTTAACAAATGGAAAAACATACCATGCTCATGGCTGGGAAGAATCAACATTGTTAAAATGTCCATACTACCCAAAGCAATATATAATTTTAATGCAATCCCTGTTAAAGTTCCACAGTCATACTTTAAAGATCTTGAAAAAATAATACTTCATTTTATATGGAATCAGAAAAAACCTTGAATAGCCAAGACATTACTCAGGAATAAAAACAAAGCAGGATGAATCACGCTACCAGACCTCAGACTATACTATTAGTCGATAGTGATCAAAACAGCATGGTACGGGCACAAAAATAGAGAGGTGGATGTTTGGAACAGAATAGAGAACCATGAGATGATCCCAGCTACTTACCATTATTTGATCTTTGACAAGCCAATTAAAAACATGCAGTGGGGAAAAGATTTCCTATTTAACAAATGGTGCTGGGTGAACTGGCTGGTGATTTGTAGAATCTGAAACTGGACCCACACCTTTCACCATGAACTAAGGTAGACTCTCATTGGTTGAAATATTTAAACTTAAGACATGAAACTATAAAAATACTAGAAGAAAGTGCAGGGATAACTCTTGAAGAAATTGGCCTGGGTGAATATTTTATAAGGAGGACCCCCCGGGCAATTTAAGCAGCATCAAAATACACCTCTGGGACACCTCTGATCAAACCAAAAAGCTTCTGCACAGCCAAGGACACAGTAAGTAAAGCAAGCAAACAATCCTCAGAATGGGAGAAGATATTTGCAGGTTATGTCTTCAACAAAGGTTTAATAACCAGAATCCAAAGAGAACTCAAACGTATAAGGAAGAAAAGAACAAGTGATCCCATCCCAGGCTGGGCAAGGGACTTGAAGAGAAACTTCTCTGAAGAAGACAGGCGCACAATCTATAAACACATGAAAAAAAACTCATCATCTTTAATCATCAGACTAATGCAAATCAAAAGTACTTTGAGATGTCATCTAACTCCAGTAAGATTAGCCCATATCACAAAATCCCAAACCAGAGATGTTGGTGTGGAAGTGAAGAAAAGGGAACACTTCTACATTCCTGGTGGGAATACAAATTAATACATTCCTTTTGGAAAGATGTTTGGAGAACACTTAGAGATCAAAAAATAGACCTGCCATTCGATCCTACAATTCCTCCACTAGGTATATACCCAGAAGACCAAAAATCACATTATAACAAAGATATTTGTACCAGAATGTTTATTGCAACCCAATTCATAATTGCTAAGGCATGGAAAAAGCCCAAGTGCCCATGGATCCACTAATGGATTAATAAATTGTGGTGTATGTACACCATGGAATATTATGCAGCCTTAAAGAAAGATAGAGACTTTACCTGTTTCATGTTTACATGGATGGAGCTGGAACTTATTCTTCTTGGTAAAGTATCTCAAGAATGGAAGAAAAAGTATCCAATGTACTCAGTTCTACTATGAAACTAATTTATAGCTTTCATGTGAAATTTATAGCTTTCATATGAAAGCTATAACCCAGTTATAACCTAAGAATATGGGGAAGGGAGAGAGGGAGCGGAGTGGAGGGGGGGAGGGCAATTCATGGGACAACTTCTACGGTGTATCTTACAAGTGTACATGTGAAACTTACTAAATGTAGAATATAAATGTCTTAACACAATAACTAAGAAAAAGCCAAGAAGGCTATGTTAACCAGTGTGATGAAAATTTGTCAAATGGTATATAAAACCAGTGTATGGTGAAAAATAAATAAATAAATAAAAAAGAACAAGTACTGAGGTAGACAACCATTATCCAGAATTGCTACAATATGCTATAGAGAAAGTCTAGTTTTCAGCACTGTATTTTAAGGCATGCAAAGAAACAAGAAAGTATGACACTACACAGAAAAAAGAGCAGCGAACAGAAACTGCCTGTGAGCGGGCCCACATGTCAGACTTAATAACAAACACTTTAAAGAAGCCATTATAAATATAATATATTCAGAGAACTAATGGAAACCATACTTAAAGAACCAAGGAAAGTATGATAACAATGTTTCAACAGATATATTATATAGAATATTAATGAAGAGGTAGAAATTATGAAAAAGCAACCAGGAAAGTAGTGGCCCTGTGCCTATGGGCGACAGTGCTAATGGTTGCCCTGATTCCTCTCCACCCCCAACTCCATCTGTACCACTGCTTCTGTATTAGAGAAATTAATGAGCATTATTTTGGATTAATCAATTTTGGGAATACCTGCTACTGAAATTGAGTTCTATAAGCACTTTATTCCTATTGTGTATTTTGGGAAATACTTCTATTAAAAACTATTATAGGAACTTAGGAACAAGGAAAATCTTATGTGCTCAGATCTCTTCCACAGCAAAGGCACTCAGAAGAAAAAGTTTGGAGTAATACGTTCTAAGACGTTCATAACAAGACTACAGAAAGAAAAGAGTTCTCAGACAACTACATGTAACAAGTTGCCCATGTAGTAAATATAGCTGGTGATATTTTACAAGAAGAGAGAATGAAGAAATAACAAAATGGTTGCATACCTAAGGGCAGTATTGATAGTAAGAATAACAACTGCACACCATACCCAATGTGGGGTTCTTGAAAATTTTCAGGAAACATTAATAATGAAACTAGATGTCTTACTTGTTAAACTATAAACAGCAAGGATGAAGTTTTTTTAGACCTTTCTACTGATTCTGAACAAAATACATCAATTATTCACTGTTTAAAATGTTTTAGCAATATAGAAACTCTATGCAATGAATACAAATGTGACAATGCAGAGTGTTGCAGCAAACAGGAAGCAAACACAAATGAATGTAAGTTAAAAAACTGCCCATGATTCTACCTCTTCTCCTCTACAGATTTAAATATATGAACCAACTATGCTGATACAAAACATTCTTACTGGGTAGTTTTTCCTTTAGAATTTCTTCTTTGTAACACTTCAAGTGGTGCAACAAATCTAGACAGAATGTACAATTTTGTTGTTGTGTTTTTCCCTGGTGGAAGTGGTTTCTTCTGAGGCCATTAAATTAATTAATAGCAAGAAATTTTGCTTGTGTTTTATCACAACATTGTGGGAAAACGAATGTACAAGTTATTGAAGAATTCTATAGATTGACAACAGAAATTTCAAAGAACTGACTCTGTTTATATCCTTTCTATCAGTCTTGGGGAAGAGGAGAAACTTTGATAAAGAGACTCTGCCTCATTCATTCTTTGGTTATTTTGAAAAGAATAAAGTACTAATTCTTAAAAAGAATAAAGTACTAATTTTAATGTCACACCCTGTGACCCCCACTCCCTCCTTCCTTTCCCTCTGACTGCACTTCCCTTCCTCCATCCCCCACTGTGTACTAGGTCATCAATTGTCCTTGCATCAGAATTGAATACATAGGATTCTTGCTTCTCCATTCTTGTGACGCTTTACTAAGAATAAAAGAGGAATTTACCTAACAAATGCAATCAGTATAGCCTGGTTCTTTGTACCCTCAATGAATTCCCAACAACAACGGAAAAAACCAGAAAGAGAAATGCAGGGATCAGTTGTTCAGTTTGCACACAGTGAAGCAAAGACTATGAATTAGTGAGAAAAACTAATAGAAATTACATACTGGGAAATAATAGTGAGATAAAAAAAATTCACTGGAGGGGCTCAATTATAGATTTTAGCTGGCAGAAAAAAGAATTAGTGACACAAAGCTAGATTGATAAAGATTATATGATGAAGACCAGACAATAAAGAATAAACAAAACTGAATAGGGGCTCAGAGACTTGTGGATACCACTAAACACACCAGCATATGTATTATGGGAGTACAAGAGGGAGATGAAAGAAGCAGGAATAATATTCAAAGAAATTATATGATGGCTATAATTATGAATTAAAATAGAAATCATTAATTTATATATTGAAGAACCTCAAAGAAATCCAAGTCAGATAAACACGAGATCTATATCCAGATATAACAAGGTGAAAATATTTAAGATAGAGAAAATCTTTTCTCTTTTTTTGAGACAGGTTCTCAACTTTGTTGCCTGGGCTAGAGTATAGTGGTATTATCATAGCTCACTATAATCTCAAACTCCTGGGTTTGTACGATCCTCCTGCCTCAGCCTCCTGATTAGCTGGGACCACAGGTACACACTATCATGCCTGGATAGTCAAAAAAAAAAAAACCCCAAGGTTTTGTAGGATCTTGCTGTTGCTTAGACTGGTCTTCAACTCCTGGGCTCAAGTAATCCTCCCATTTCAGCCTCCCAAAGTGTTCAGATTATGGGTGTGAGCCACCAGGCCTGTCTGAGAAAGGAGAATCATTACTTTAATAAGAAAAAAGGATTAGTCACTTACAAGGGAACACCACTAAGATCAACAGTTGATTTCTCATCAGAGACAGGGAGGAACAGAAGGCAGCTGGATGATATAAACAAAAGGGTGACAGAAAAAAACTCCCCAAACCTGTCAACCAAGAATCTTAAATCTAGCAAAACTATCTTTGAAAAACGAATAAATATATTCTAAAATAAACAAAAACTGAGAGAATTTATTGTTAACATACCTATATTATAAGAAAATACTAAAGAAAGTTCTTCAGGAACCCAGTTGACAATTTGACCTTAACCTAAAGTAAAGAGCACCAGTAAAGGTAATTATAAAAGATAGTATAAATTCATATTTCTTCTCCTTTCTTCTCTTAATTGATTTTAAAAGAAATTGAACAAAACAATATTGTAGGATAAAGTAATTTTGGGCTTATAATATATAGAAATATATTTGACAATGATAACATAAAGGAACAAAGAATATGTATTTGAGAAAATCCAACACCCTTGCATGTTAAAAAATGACATTAAAAGGCATCTATGAAAAATCTGAAGATAACATCTTACTTAAGAAATGAGTGTAAAGGATATCTAGTCTTGCTACTTCTATTCAACACTGAATTGGACGCACCAGTCAGGGAAACTAGACAAGAAAATGAATAAAAGACATCCAGACTGGGAATGAAGATGTACACCTAGCTATATTTAAGATGACATGATTTTGTATACAAAAAGTCAAAGGCCATATAGTGGGCCTCATCTCCTAAAATAGAGAAAAAAAAAAAAATTAGCAAGGCATTGTGATGTGTGTAGATAGTCCTAGCTACTCAGAGGGTTGAGATACCCAGGGGCTTAAGGCTGCAGTGAGCTATGATCACACCACTGCACTCCAGCCTGGATGACAGAATGAGATCCTGTCTCTTACAAAAAAAAAAAAAAAAGCTAGGGGAATTTTCCAAAACTTCATAGAAAGTAGTAAATGAATTCAGCAACATTGCAGGATATAAAAGATCAAAATACAAAAATCAGTCAATGAATAATCTGAAATAAAATAAACAATTCCATTTAGATTTTTAGAAAAAGATTAAAATATTTAATAGTAAATTAAACAATGGAATCATAAGCTTACACTTAAAATTATAAAACATTTGTTGAAATAAATTAAAGAACACTTAGGTGATCAAAAAGACAACTCATGTTCATGGATCTTAATATTGTTAAGACAATAATATTCTCCAAATTGATCTACTGATTCAATGCAATCTCTATAAAAAATTCCAGCTGGCTTCTTTGCAGAAACTGGGAAGATGATCTTAAAATTCACATGGAAATTGAAGGGAGCTAGAATAGCCAAAACAAACCATTTTTTTAAAAGAACAAAGTCGGAAAACACATCCTTCCTTATTTGAAACTTATCCAACCTATAGTAATCAAGACAGTATGATAATGAAATAAAGGCAGATATACAGATCAATGGAATAACATCGAAAATTCAGAAACAATCCCCCATATTTATGGTCAACTCATTTTCAACAAGGTTGTCAACACAATTCAATAGGGAAAGGATAGTCTTTTAAATAAATGCTCCTCAAATGAAAAAAAGAGAAGGAATGAAGTTGAACTCATATTTCACATCATATGCAAAAACTAGCTCAAAATAGATGGTATACCTAAATGTACAAGTTGAAAGTTAAAAATCTTAAATGAAAATACGGGAATAAATCATTAGCTTGGGTCAGACAGTTTTATTAGCTACAGCAAAATGACAAAAGAAACAATGGAGAAATTATATATCATCAACATTATAAACTTTTGTACTTCAAAGAATACCATCAAGAAAGTGCACAGACACCCACAGAATGGGAGAAAATATTTGCAAATCATATATTTGAAAGGACCTTGTATTTAGAATAGTATAATGAACTCTTACACTTAATAATAAAAAAAGGACAAATAACATAATTAAAACTAGGCAAAGCATCTAAATAGAAATTTCTTCAAGAAGATATAACAAATGGTGAATAAACATATGAAAAAGATTCTCAGCATCATTTTATAATAGAGAAATATATAACCATATCACAATTAGGTTCTACCTCACATTTAGCACGATGGTTAAAATATCAGATAATAGCAAGGATTGACAAAGTAGAGAATTGAAACCCTCATACACAATTAGACTTTAAAATGGTGCAGTCACTTTGAAAAACAGCCTGACAGTCCCTCACGTATTAAACACACATAACTCAGTAATCATATGCCTAGTTAAATACACCAAAGAGCAATGAAAACATATATTCATTCAAAGTCTTGTACACAAACATTTACAGTATCATTATTTATAATAGCTAAAACATAGAAATAAATATTCAAATATTCACCAGTTGATGAATGGATAAATAAAATGTGGTATGCCATAATGGAATATTATTTAGTAATAAAAATGAATGCAGTACTGATACATGCTATGATACTGATGAACATGAAAAACTTAATGGTAGAAGCATGCTAGTATTTGCAGAATACAAGTAACAATGCCTGAGCTAGGACTGTGACAGGAATTGTGTTTCAGAAAATGAAGCTTTATGACAAAGTGATTTATGTCAACCATTTCAGTGACATTAAACAGGACAGGAGAGATCAAGGAGTAGTTCATCTCAATAGAAGTAAAACTTTGCATTGATGGTTCACTTGAAATATCGGGTAACACTCAGAACACAGCCATTCTTGATAGTCTTATAAGAAGGAAACGAAGAGCAAATAATGAGGAGGGCAGAGTCTGGGGCTGCCGCACTGAAAACACATAGGCATTTGGCATAGTCTTTGCAGGTCAAAAGAAGGTCTGTTAAGGCATGAAAAGGAGACTGATGATATGTTTTGAAGCCTGTTTCATCTGGAAGGAGAGAATCATGGCAGGGTAATTGAATATCATCAGGTGCCTAGTACTTTAAACTACTTCTAGCTCTCTCTTTTTGAAGTTCCTAAAACTTATTAAAAGGTAGGAATCTTATTATTAAGAAGTATATCTTTCACATGATAATGATTTAAGTATTCAACTGCATCTCTGATTTTTTAAAAAGCAGCCTTTTTTCAATATTAAAAATAAAACATGATTTTTATAGTATCAGAGAATACAAATATATGTAAGAACGAAAACAGTCCTACCACTATGAAAAAAATAATTGCCAAACTTGTTGATATTTTTGCACATCTTAATAACACTATTATTTTATTTAATTTTTTTTAAACAGAGCCTTAAGCTGTTGCCCTGGGTAGAGTGCCAACGCTAACTCCTGGGCTCAAGCGATTCTCCTGTCTCCACCTCCCAAGTAGCTGGGATTACAGGCACCTGCCACGCCAGGCTATTTTTTGGTTGCAGCCGTCATTGTTGTTTGGTGGGCCCGGGTTGGATTTGAACCCGCCAGCTCAGGTGTATGTAGCTGGCACCTTAGCTGCTTGAGCCACAGGCACTGAGCCAATAACACTAAATTTTATATATTATTTAAAAATCCAAAAATTCTCTGCAAACATTATATATGAAATCATATTACTGTACTATAATTTGCTTATTACCATTCACTAGTATTTATCATTTAGATTGTTTCCAAATTTAATTATTATAAACAATGTTGCAAAATTTCTTTTCAATAACGTTTTTTCTATGCTTCCTTAGAATAGTTTTTTGAAATTGAGTTGAAGGATAGTATCTTCAGGTGTGGTATGCATATATTTCCTAGTTGATTTCCAAGAGTTGTACTAATTCATATCTACCAGTAGTCTGCGAAAATACCTGTTTTTGCAGTTTTACAAACATGTCTTCTTACCCTCAGGAGCGCTACTGTCTTAGAAAGGCTTTAGAACATGAATCGAAAATTCTGCTCATGACTTAGGTTGAAATAAGAACTCACTGTAAATTCAGTAAAGGACTAAATGGTTAACATTTATTATAAAGGCATTGCTTAGTTTAATTGGATAAATATATTATACATTAAATAGGAGTCAAGTTTTTCCTATTCTGGACAAGGATGGTTTTGTATCTGCTTAGATGAAATCAAAAAAGCATTTTGGCCATTTCCACTATTAACAAGACACTGCAGTGAATGTCAGAAAGTATCTGATATTCTGACATCTGATTCTAAAACAAAAGTAGTTGAATAATTTAATATGAGATTCAAATAAACATTTTCAGAATCTAACAAAAGTTGCTCATCTTCAGTACAAAATTATTTGTCAAATATGCAATACAGAAAATGAAACCAATGAAAGTTCAGTGTAAAGAAAAGTCACTTCTGGTTAGGATGAGATTTCTTACTTAACTATAGAACTTACAAAATATGTGAGAAACTTAGAAAAGCCTCTGTCTTGATATTATTCCAAGCCTTTGAACAGTAAACATTTTAAAGAATTCTGTTGCTTAATTTGTATTTATAATATTCAACCATTGGAACCTTTTCTATCTCTCATTTTTAGAATACTTTTTTTTCTTTTTTACGATTTCTACTTCAAGACTCATTTCCAACAAATTATCTTGTGATAGATTATACTAAATTCATCCCTGTACTGAGTGGTTCATTGTACCCATGGTTCACCTTGTCCTGTCATCAGGGGTATCTTTTCCATGATATGCATTTTTTCTTAGGGTACCTATTATAATGTGATAGTGAGACAACTGCTACAAGGTTCTTTTGTTTCACAGCTATCAGACAGAAAAATATCATTCTTGAAGAGTAGAATATTATTCATGCTAGATAAAAATGTCACTATTAACATTGGCAGCCCACTTCAGTCGATGCTAAGAATGAATTTCCATCTTACTACTTTGAAGAAATCACTTCACCTTTTTTTAAGGTCTAAAGTTTCAACACACAAACATATACAATGCAATTTTATGGTGCTTTAAAAAAAAACATCATACTTGGCCAGGTACGATGGCTGATGCCTATAATCCCAGCTCTCTGGAAAGTTGAGACAGGTGGAATGCCCGAGCTCATGAGTTCTACACCAACCCGAGCAAGAGCAAGACCCCATCTCTAAAAAAACAGCCAGACATTGTGGTTGGGTGCCTGAAGTCCCAGCTATTTGGAGGCTGAGGTGAGAGAATCACTTCAGCCCAAGAGTTTGAGGTTGTTGTGAGCTATGATGCCACAGCATTCTATCGAGGGCGACAAAGTGAGTCTCTGTCTCAAAAAAAACAAAAAAAAAACAAAAACAAACAAAAAAAAAGAGATAGGTGATAGGTTTATGTAAGATGAGAAAGCATTTATAATAAATTTGAAAATCTTTAGAATTTTTCACCCAGAAAGTCACAGTTCCTGCTATGGTTTGAATGTGTCCTCTAGAGTTCATGTGTTGAAAATTTAATTCCCAGTCCAATAGTGTTGAGAGAGGTGGGATCTCTAAGAGTTAATTAGGACATGAGGGCTCTTCCCTCATAAATGAATTAATGCTGTTATCACTGTGGTAGGTCTCTGAGAATGGGTTTGTCCTAAGAGTAAGTTCAGTCCTCTCTTGCTGCCCTTCTTACACACATGCTCTCTGGCTCTTCTGCATTCTGACATGAGATGATGCAGCACGAAGGGCCTCTCCAGATTTGGGCCCCACAAAATCTTAGACTTCCTAGCATCCAGAACTGTGAGAAATAAATTACTTTATAACCAGAAGATGGACTAAGACAATTCCCATACTCAGGAGACTAAATACCAGACAGGAGAGTTTCCATCATATGACCATTCATTACTACAGCCTAAACTACTGACTAATGTACACATCACTCACTAATTGGTCCCTACTCAAATATCCCTCCCTGGTCAAAACAGTAAAGAGTCAGTACTTATCCTTCATAACAAAAGTTTTGTTGGTCAGTTTTCTCCTAATCATTGATGGTGTCAATACATCTGCTCCTTTGGGATGCTACTTATGGACAGAAATAATATAATGCAAATTTATTCAAAGTCAATATTTTGAAAGATGCAGGATTTCATGGAGTTAATGAAAGTGATATCTGAATACACATAAAGACACTAAGACCAATTAAAAATAAAATAAAGAAAATCAGAAAGAATTATGATTCAATGTGTGGATGTTCAAAACGAGAAAAATCTGAATATTGAAGGATTGAAGGGTCCACAGAAAAACTAAAAAATCCTCCGAATATTTTTTTGCAGAAAAAACCTCTTTAAAATCATGTTGGAAAGTTAAACATTAAGGGAAGGATGTCATTTTGTGTTATCATCAATTTTGTTAGAAATTACAAAAGTGAAAATCAAAATGCTATTCATTCTCTGTTACTTTTCATTATTCTCATAGTTAAAATTATAACCAGAATTTAAATGGCCTTTGGTTTAATATTTTTCATGATAAAGTCCTACTAAACTTCCCCTCTGCACTTCCATCCTCCTACTATTTACCATACATCTTTGGTTCCTATTTTATTTAGATTACTTGTCCTCACAGCAATTACTCTTAAAGCACAAGTCATAAAAAGAATTTTTATTCTTAACAATGGGTACAACCACATTCAATGAATTTCTTTTTAGCACAGATAAAACATTAATTAAATGTGCTTATACACATTTAGTTAATGTGTATAAGTACATTAACTTACAAAATAGTTCTGGCACAGTATAAAGAAAGCAATGTCTATTATCTTTAATCTTTGTTTATAATATCATAGATTTCTATGTAGAGCATTTAGAGTGTAGGGTGAACAAGTGATTAAACTCACCTAAATAAACAGGGATCTGCAAAATTAAAATCAATGAGAAGTTATATGGTAAGTCAGTTCATCAGCTCAGGGATCGAAATGCAGAAAAAAATATAACTCTTGATTAACTTTGCTGCAACATTTCTCAGCAACTAAAGTTTTTGGAGATACATATGAAAAGTCAAAGGACATGAATATGGAATAATAAATACATCAGATTAAAAAAAGCAAGAATCATTCAGACAGTGATAAAAATCAATACTATTTTCCCAAGATGGTAAGAAAATATGTTCATTTATTAAAGGGGAAAGAAAGCTTATGTTAAGTAGATTAACCTCTAAATCAGATGGCAGATTTCACGTTTATAAGAACAAATCCAATTTAGTCATAATAACTATAAATTCTTTTAATTGAAATATTATTGTTAAATGCTGTATGAACATATGGATATCTAAAAATACTGATAATAAGAAAAAAGTTTGCGGCTGTTTAACTTATTAAAACTTTAAATTATATAGTATTATGAAGAAGAAGTAGGAAAAATAAATGAAGTGACCAGGTATAAAAATGTAGTGAATTAGAGTTGCAAGACCCAATGAACAGTTGTGGTGTGATAATATGGGCAATTGAGACCAGATGTTCTCATTATTCAAGAGAAGCCAAACATCTGGTTTTGAATGTAATATTTCCCAATTTTGAAAGATTATCTGAGGCCAATGATACAAACCTGCTGGCTGAATCTGGCTCATAGTTCAGAGGTTTTTAAATCTGATATTTGTTTATGTATGTCTGATTTACATTTACAATAAAGAAAGAAAGAAGATGTTTCAAACACTTTAGTCCAATTTTTTCATGTCAATCCCATTAACACCATTCTGTCTTTTGCAAGCTTTCAAATGGAAATTTAAAATTGTAAGATCTTCTTAATCAGCTTTCACTTCCAAATGTTTTGACATTAGGAATGAGGCAGAAGAGAAAAGAGAAGTTATATGTGCAGTAGAATTTGTGCACATTTAGCAAAGAAGGGTTACCATCTAAGAGGTATACAATTGTAATTGAGATATTTTCTGTTTTCCTTCACTTATCCCTTAGTTATTCAGGATGACAAAGTGCTATAAACTAAGCTATTTGTTCGAGGAGCAGATGGGGAAAGTAGCTGCTTTAAAATGTAATTAAAGTATGAGGCCTCTGTTTAGTATTTATTTTTCTTTTTAAGCTTCAGATTTCAGGCTTATGCAACTTTAATCATGGGGAAGATGGCCCAGACAGCTGCTGCAGCCCTAGTCCACTGCTTATGTTTCTATGTAGGGAATTCTATAATAACATGCACAAACAAATAATCAGCTCTATCATTTGCCAAGGCTGGGAGGGAAAAAAGCACTCATGTATTGTTGGGGAGAGTGCAGTGTGAGCATATGGATACCTTTAGGGAGAGCAATTAGCCAATACATATTGAAATTAAAAATAAATTTACTATTTCTTTTTGAGACAGAGTCTCACTCTGTTGCCCCAGGCCAGAGTGCCATGGAGTCACCCTTGCTGACAGCAACCTCAAACTCCTTGGTTCAAGCCATTCTCCTGCCTCAGCTTCCCAATTAGCTGGGACTACAGGTGTCCACTATCGTGCCTAGCTAAGTTTTCTATTTTTCATAAACATGGGGGTTTCACTTTTGCTCAGGATGGTTTTGAACTCCTGAGGTCAAGCAATCCTCCCACATTGGCTTCCCAGAGTGCTAGAATTACAGGTGTGAACAACAATGCCCAGCCTTAATTTAAAAATATATTTACGGTTTTGTATCCTGATCCTGGTGGTAATTACACAAATACGTATGTTTTAAAATTTATAGAATGGTACGTCAAAAGAAGGAAAAAAATAATTTTACTGCATGATAATTTTTTAAAAAGCAAGTGAGCCTTGTATGTGGGAGTCAGTGTTGTAGCCGATTCACCGCCTTAAAGGTGGGCAGTATGGACAATTCCAATGCATTATCTCATTTCATATTATTATAACTCCACTGAGACAGGGATTAGTCGCCACTTGTTATAGTGGAGAACACTAAAGCTTCATGAGAGGTGAAGTTATTTGCCCAAAGCCATGAGCCAGAAGAGTGATGAAACCCAGATCAAACTCAGGTCTGACTGCACTACTTCATCCCTAGGTTCCCTCCCTGATGCCCTGGCTATCCGTTGTTTTGAGATAGCTGAAACAACAAAGGAATTTTTTCAAAAATGCACTTATACTTTGATTCAGTAATCCTACCTTTGGAAATTTATCCTAGAGATATCCTGCACACGTACAAAATGACAATAGTTAAGATTATTTACTGCACCAGTAATCAGCAATTGATTGAAAACAATTCACGTCTTCCTCCATGAATGTCTTCAGTAGGGGGTGTGAAGGAGGTAGGGAGGAGAGGGCAAAATAGTGTATATAAGTATGGTTCATTTGTGTAAGAAGTGAGAAGAACACATTATATGTCTCTATATTGTTATGTTTGTGTTTAAAGAAGCGAAGACCAGAGGGATACAAAAGAAACTTGTAATGGGGGGGGGGGACCATATGGGCAGATGGGAACACAGTAGAAGCAAGACACTCAGTGTACACCCTCTAACACTGCTTTGATTTTTGAACCACAGGTGGAAAATTAAGACAATCAAGGAAGAAATGGGTTAAAAGGCAGCTGAATGCAGCGTTAAGTCTATGTGCCTTTTACTTGCTCTCGGAGCAGCAATTTTAACTTTCTCCTTTGTCTGATCTAGCAAGCACAAAGCGTGTTCTGCTTTGAGAAGTTTCTGCAACATTTGAGTGTGGAGAAGGAGGAGAAAAGCACTGGGGAGCTGGACAGAGAATCCATTTCTGGTGACTTAAAATGGGGCCAACAGTAAGGATAAACAGCTTAGTTCTTAGATTTGCTTAGCATAGTCCACTAAAGGCATATAATAATTTTATCTGAATAGGAAAGGAAATGCCTGCTCTGCGTACTTCAGAACTAAAATTAGGTTTCCTTTATTTCTGCTTCAAATTGCTCAAAACTAAATTTTATATGCTGTGGCTGAAACAGCAAAGGATTCTAATACTTTTGGTCTTCACAGTTAAACTGTCAAATACAAATACCAGATAGTGTACACCTAATTCACTATTTTCCCCTAAGAATATTTTTTCATGAAACTCTGCAGTGTTCCCTTACTGCAAAAAAGTGCAGGATGGATTGGAGATCCAAGAAACTTTCCAGGCTCAGAGTTACCTGATTTCCACATGAGTTCTGTAAAGCTGCCATAATAAAGACAGGCAATCACAGCTTGCACATCTAGTGATTTACACTTTGGAGACAGCATTTCCATACCTTATTTCACTTAATCTTTATAATGACTCTGGTATGTGGGTATTACCATGGGTTTTATACATGAAGAAACTGACATTTGGAAAGGTGAGGTGACTGGATAATGGAATAGGACAGACTTGAACTCAGATTTTGTGATTCTTAACCCAAAAGATTTTCTATTACTGAAAAACTTTATAAAATTATCAATGCCTAACATAAAAATATACCTGACTAGTACAGCAATAAGTAATGACAGTTACCTCTGATGGGAGGGTTACATTTTAGAAGTCAATCTAAAAGGAAAAAATATCCAGTAGTCAAAATTACCTTAGAAGATCATCTAAATCACATACAGTAAAGAAATACAGTGTGGGAGTTTACCAACCCTGGTAAGATTTCATTTCAAAGTATATATATTGTTTTTTTCTTTTTTGAGACAGAGTTTCACTATGCCACCCTTAGTAGAGTGCTATGGCATCACAGCTCACAGCAACCTCAAACTCTTGGGCTTAAGCGATTCTCTTGCCTCAGCCTCACAAGTAGTTGGGACTATAGGCACCCACCACAACGTCCGGCTATTCTTTATTGTTCGTCAGGCCTGGGCTGGATTCGAACCTGCCAGCTCCGATGTATGTGACTGGCACTCTAGCCCCTGAGTTACAAGCACCGAGCCCAAAGTATAAATTAATATATCACGTATAGTAGGATACATATCTAAAATAAAATTTAAAGGCATTGAAGAGTTTAGTCACACAGGATGCAAATGCCATGTCATGATTTGAACCTATTGAGTCTAGAAGTCACATCTATAGATTATTGACTCATGTTCATATACTTGTTTTCATTCATCATATCTGTGTATTGAAAAGGTAGCAGAAGTAATTGCATATGAGGTCACACAATTTAAGTTTGTGAACTCATTGTAGAAAAAGTGTTACATACCTCAGTGCTGAATGTGGTCACTTTTGAAGTACTCTCCTTGGCCATCTGGTGACCATAGTGGTCTTCAGCAATGAGGTATATAGCACTTTTCTAGGATGAGTTCATAAACTTATTGGTCCAACTTCATATATGCCGAAGATACTTATTATATTTGACCAAATTCATGTCATAATTTACAAATTCTTTTTACATTTTATTTTAGATTAATATGAGGGTACAAATGTTTAGGTTACATTGTTTTCATTTCTAAGGTAAAGTTCAAGCTGCATTTGAGCCCTTCACCCAAGGGGCATGCTGAACAGTCTCACATTATGCACATTAGGCGAGTTCCTCCCTCCTTCCCCCTCCCCCTTTGTCATCTTCCTTCCCCCTTGCTAGACCGTACTTAGGCTTTTCTTTCATGTATGCATGTAGTTGTTTATATAGGGTGTCCATAAAGTTTGTGTGCAATTTAAACTGTCAACTATTTTAAATCACACACAAACTTTATGGTAATTGGTTTCATATTAGTATTTGAGTACATTGGATACGTTTTTTTTCCAGTCTTGTGATACTTTACTAAGAAGAATGTGTTTCAACTCCATCCAGGTAAACATAAAAGATGTAAAACCTCCATCTTTTCTTATGACTGAACAGTACTTCATGGTATACATATGCCACAGTTTGTTAATCCTTTCATGGATTGATGAGCACTTAGGTTGATTCTACATCTTCACAATTGTGAAATAAGCGGCAATAAAAATTCTAGTGCAAATGTCCTTGTGGTAAAATGATTTTTTCTTCTGGGTAGATACGTAGTAATGGGATTGAGGGATCAAATGGAAGTTACCTTTTAGTTCATTGTTAATTCTCCGTATTTCTTTCCATAGAGGTTATATTAATTTGCAATCCCACCAGCAGTACAAAAGTGTTCCCTTCTCTCCGCATCCACATTAGCATCTGCAGAGTAGGGATTTTGTGCTGTGGGCTAATGTCACTAGATTTAGGCGATGTCTCCAGGTGGTTTTGATTTCCATTTCTTTGATGATTTGGAACAGTAAGCATTTTTTTCATGTGTTTGTTGGCCATTCGTGTGTCATCTTTAGAGACATTTCTGTTTAAGTCTCTCGCCCGCTTACATATGGGGTTGTTTGCTCTGGTTTTGTTGATTAATTTGTGTTCTCTGTAGATTCTAGTTACTAACCCTTTGTCAGATTTATAGCATATAAATATCTTCTCTCATTCTGAAGGGTGTCTGTTTGCTTTAGTAGTGGTACCTTTAGCTATGTAGAAGCTTTTTAGCTTGATCACATCCTATTTATTTATTTTTGGTGTTGCTGCAATTGACAAAGGGATTTTCCTCATAAAATCATTTCCCAGGCTTAACTCTGGGAAGAGTTTTCCCCATACGTTCTTCTAGACTTTTTATTGTTTCATGTCTTAAATTTAAATCTTTTATCCAGAGTCAATTTTTTGTCAGCAGTGATAGGTGCAGATCCAATGTCAGTCTTCTCTACGTGGCTAAACAGTTCTCCCAGCACCATTGATTAAATAGAAATTCTTTTCCCCAGTGCATGCTTTTGTTTGGTTTATCAAAGATCAAATGGTGATATGTGACTGGGTTCATCTCTAAATTCTCTATTATATTCCTTAAGTCTATATGGAATATTTTCTCCCATTCTGAGGGCTGTCTGCTTGCTTTACTTACTATGTTCTTGGCTGTGCAGAAGCTTTTTAGTTTGATCAGATCCCAGTAGTGCATTTTTGATACTGCTTCAATTGCCTGGGGAGTCCTCCTCATAAAATACTCACCCAGGCTGATTTCCTATTTTTGTGCCAGTATCATGATGTTTTGATCACTACAGACTTGTAGTATGACCTGATGTCTAGTAACTTCATGCCTCCAGATTTGTTTTTATTTCTAATAATTGCATTCGATATTGAATATTTTTTTCTGGTTCCAAATGAAAGAAAGTGTTATTTTATCAAGTTCTTCAAAGTATGATGTTGGTGCTTTGATGGGGATTGCCTTACATCTGTAGATTGATTTAAGTAATATGGACATTTAAACAAGGTTGGTTGATTCTTCTCACCTCTGCTATTCTTCTGTCAGGGTTTCATAGTTCTCTTTATAGAGATCTTTCGCTTCCTCTGTTATATATATAACATATATATACACATGCATACATACCCAGGTATTTCTTTTTTTATTTTTTTTACTTTTTGTATTCTGTAGGTAATGATTGTAAGAGCAAAAGCCTGGAAGTAAGCTAAAGAACCATCAATAGGAGGCTGGAAAAGCGGAATAATAAACAGCAGTGATTCTCTAACTTTAGTGTACGTGAGAATCACCTGCGAGTGTTGGCCCCACACCCAGAGTTCCTGATCCTATAGGTCTAGGGAGAACCCAAGAATTTGCAGTTCTTTTTTCTTTTTTATTATTAAATCATAGCTGTATGCATTTGTACAATCAAGGGGTACAATGTGCTGGTTTCATATACAATCTGAAATATTCTCATCAAACTGTTCAACGTAGCCTTCATGGCATTTTCTTAGTTATTGTATGTAGACATTTGTATTCTGCCATTAGTAAATTTCGCCTGTACACATTCTAAGATGCACTGTAGGTGTGGCCCAGCCCAATATCCTCCTTCCACGCTAAGCTCCCCCCTCCCTTCTACTCCCTTGGCCCTTTCCCCATATTCTTGTGCTATAGTTGGGTTATAGCCTTCATGTAAAAGCTATAATTTAGCATCATAGTAGGGCTGAGTACATTGGATACTTTTTCTTCCATTCCTGAGATACTTCCATTCCTGAGAAGAATATGTTCCAGCTCCATCCATGTAAACATGAAAGAGGTAAAGTCGCCATCTTTCTTTAAGGCTGCATAATATTCCATGGTATACATGTACTACCATTTGCTAGTCCATTCGTGGGTTGATGGCACTTGTGCTTCTTCCATGACTTAGCAATTATGAATTGGGCTGCAATAAACATTCTGGTACAGATGTCTTTGTTATATTGTGATTTTTGGTCTTCTGGGTATAAACCTAGTAAATAAATTATAGGATCAAATGGCAGATCTATTTTTAAGTCTCTAAATAGTCTCCAAACATCCTCCCAGAAGGAACGTATTAGTGTGCATTCCCACCAGCAGTGTAGAAGTGTGCCCTTTTCTCGACATCCACGCCAACATCTCTGGTTTTGGGATTTTGTTATGTGGGCTACTCTTACTGGGGTTAGGTGATATCTCAAAGTAGTTTTGATTTGCATTTCTCTGATGATTAAGGATGATGAGCTTTTATTCATGTGTTTGTAGATTTTGCGTCTGTCCTCTTTAGAGAAGTTTCTCTTTAAGTCACTTGCCCACCCTGAAATGGGGTCACGTGTTCTTTTCTTGCTCATAAATTTGAGTTCTCTGTGGATTCTGGTTATTAGGCCCTTATCGGAGGCATGAACTGCAAATATTTTCTCCCATTCTGAGGGCTGTCTGCTTGCTTTACTCACTATGTTCTTGGCTGTGCAGAAGCTTTTTAGTTTGATCAGGTCCCAATAGTGTATTTTTGATACTGCTTCGATTGCCTGGGGAGTCCTCCTCAAAAAATATTCTCCCAGGCCGATTTCTTCAAGAGTTTTCCCTGCACTTTCTTCAAGTATTTTTATAGTTTCATGTCTTAGGTTTAAATATTTTATCCAGTGAGAGTCTATCTTAGGTAATGGTGAAAGGTGTGGGTCTAGTTTCAATCTTCTACTGGTTTTTAATAGGTAGGAGTACCTATTCAAAATAGTGATAAATAGCATAGTAGTAACACATTAAATACATAAAACCAGTGACATAATTGTTAAGTATTTGTATTGTATGCAGGTGTATATTTTGTACTTTTACACAACTGGCAGTGCACGAGTTTCGGTTATACTGGCATCACGACAAGCTGCGAGGGATGCCATGTGCTGCTTTATGATGGCTAAATTTCTCAACTCCATTGCAATCTCACGAAACTATCATCTTACACAAGGTTCTTTGCTGACCAAAATATTATTATGCAGTGAATGCTTTTACTGGATAAATCTCATAGAAAAGCCAGGTCTGTCTCTGCAGCATCTGTAGCTGGGAGATAAACAACACAAAACAATAACAGCAACACAACTTTTTGGGAAGAAGGATTCTGCTTTCTGCATTGTCTGTCTTATTATATGAAAGTAGTAACTTTTATATTTTTATTTTTCCTTTTGGGACATATTTATTATAATCCTTAACATTTAAAGAAAATGTAAAAGCAATAAAAGCATCTCAGATCTTTATTCATAAATTGTTAAATCCTAGGGAGGTGCCTGTGGCTCAGAGAAGTCAGGCGCTGGCCCCATCTACCAGAGGGGGTGGGTTCAAACCTGGCCGCAGCCAAAATAATAATAATAACAATCATAATCATAAATAAATAATAATAAATTGTTAAATCCAAATCAGGAAAAAAAAAAAAGCTGATCTGTTTTGACAGATTATAGATTAAAATAAAAAAAAAGAAATTTGAAGATCCAGAAAATGTATCAGCTTAAGGGTTAAATATTGAGCAATTCGTTGTTTCTTGTAAAAAAAAAAAAATTACAGATAACAAAGTAAGATATTGTTCAAAACCAACCACCCAATAATTCTGGCTATAGTACTTTCAAGGGTTTGTCATAGATACTTTTATAATTGCCACAAGTATAAACATAAGTCAGTGATCAGTAATAATCATCAGTTTGTGATGAGAAATAGGGATTGTAGTTTGATATATTTGAATTAAATATTTGAATTTTTAAACATTAGTTCTCCCTGTGGATCTGGTAATATATTAAATACTATAACTTGAAGTTGATTCCATGAATCTAAAACTCATTTTCCCCAGAATATTCATAATCAATTTTTATCTCAAACTAATTACTTTGAATTAAATGTGACTGTGGAAATAAATTTGGTATATTTTTCTTATCTCTGAGAAAGGCATGAATTAATTTGCAAAGGAAATGAAAATTCTATTTTCATAATTTTAGTTACCAAATGCCCTCAATTTATTCTCTCAGATAACAAGATACAAATGAAAAAAAATACTAAAAGGTCATTTCAGATAGTTTTTCCTAAATAATCCAAAACTGTATTTAATCCAATGTGAGGTAGAATTGTCCTGATATGGCTTAGTATTATATATTTTTGTCTCATTTATGTTTTCCTCAAACTATTTCCAAGTCACTTATCATATTGTTTAAAGACGAGATGTCTTTTTTTCAGTTCATAGCCCTGACACAGAAACCGCACCATTTTCTGATGTTGTAACCTTTATCTAATGGCTTAGTTCATTCCTGCTGCTATAATAAATTGTGATAGATGGAGTGATTTATGACAAACAAATTTTACGTTTCACACTTCTGTAAGTTGAGAAGTCTAAGATCAAGGAGTCAACAGATTCGTGGTTTGGTGAAAATCTACTTCCTGATTTATAGACACTGCCATTTCCCTGTGTCCTCACCTGGAAGAGAGGACGAGGCAGCTCTCTGGGGTCTTTTGGACAAGGGTCCTAATCCCATTCATGAGGGCTTCACTCTCATGACATAATCACCTCACCCAAACCCCGTCTCCTAACACCAGCATTATGGGATTTAGGATTTCAACGTAAGAATTTTGTGGGAACACATTCAATACTATAGCATCCAATGACACAGAAATTGGAGGAAAGGAAGGTTGACTGTCATACATTTTTGAAAGTATTGTTAATATTTACCACTATTAAGCCTGATTTTAAAACAAACAAACAATAACTATGACATGAGTTTATTCTGTCCAATATATTTGGAGCTTTTCTTGGAGACAAAATATAAAATAACATAGAAGATGATGTGCTCAATGCATTCAGCTATAGAAATGAATAGCATTTTTAGAGAAACATGATCATTTTCTTCACAATCTCCTCAAATGTAACTTTTCTATAAATAGCCTTTCAGCATCTGGAACAGAGAAACTAACATAGGTGCAGTCTGATTGTGTTCTGTTTTTATCTCTCAGATCAATAAGCGAATAGGGCTTTTAGGAAAATTATGAAACTGAAAACTTAATACTAAAGGCAAAAGAAATGATTCTTTCAAGTCTTGGAAAATACGTGGTGCTTTCCCAAGTCCATTCCAGCCTGGAAGGAAAAGGAAAGGAATATGGAGTGAGACGGTAGCACTCCCCCGACTTGCAAGCTGAGGCCTCACAAGCATTTTACAATAGAAGGCATTTATTTTTCATCAGATCAGCAGTTCCTAGCAAGTATCCACCTATGCATACAGCCTTTAAGCTTCTTCTAAATTATTGATGAGTGTACTAACTTGCTGAGGACAAAGTTTTTCTAGTCTCAGTTTTCCAGGATGCAAACTCAACTACTCCTTCTTGGGACGGGAAGCTTTTTAAATTGCCTCTGATTCTTCATCTATAGTCAATTTTAAAAAAATAAAATAAAAGAATAAATAAATAAATAAAGAATATATAAAAAATAAAAAAAAGAAAAAAAAATGAAAGAAAATTACTTCTCATAATCTTTGTGAGATATACAACAGAGCTTGATAGATTTGTTTCTTTTTCTACACATTATAGAGATGGTTACAAATACAATTTCTGAGTACAAAGTTTAGAAAAAAATCATTTGAAAATGACAATATGATTAGATACTTTAAAATTATACAATGCAAGTTTTACACATTTGGGCAACAGAGCTTATTTTAGGGAATTATAATAATTAATAATTCCTAATAAATATGTCTTAATAAGGTAAACTATATGTCAGTCCAATGCTCTAGATGCTGTATTTATTGTATTCGGGCATGCAGACAATTATCCAGTCATATGACTAGTTATCTGTAAGCCTATTGATTTTTGATAGGCTTATAAGTATACCACATGCCACATGAAGTTTGGAAATTAGACTCTCCCAAATAATTAAGTTGTTGTGTGTCAATCAAGGAAGAGATGAAAGGAAAAAAATAGTTTCTTAGTATAGCTGTTATATGTTATTTACTCCAAGGTTCCTCTCATTTGGCACTGTAGGCCTTCTGAGCTTTATAGTTCTTGTGATGTGCTGTCCTATGCTTTACAGGATGTTTGACATCATCCTGGGCCACAACTAACCAGAGGCCAGTAGCAATCCCAGGTTATCACACACACTCCAGAGAGTGTCAGGGCCCTGGGGTAGAAGAGGGGAGTCAAATCACCCTAAGTTGAGAAGCACTGTTATGGTGAGTGGAAACGGAAGGGCCAAAAGTAGATCAAAGAAAAAAATATTTCTATGTTCCTAAATTGCATAGCATAGAATAACAAACTGGACAACGATTAATTTTAGAGTCCATGTATATAATGAAATTATAACTAATCACAGGACTTTGAACTAATTCTCAATTAATCAGAGAATCATATATACAGATGTATTACATAAGGTATCTCCATATTCTATTCTTGTTATTTTGCATCAATTACAGCCAAGTAATTTGAATTTGATCTCCCTTATCTTTCATTGTTCATTTTTTTACTTAAGTGCTTATTGATGGCACAGTGACCAGAAAAGGCTAAATATGAAAATCCAGGATCAACCTTAGAGTGGATCTTTATCAATGAGTGGTGGTCAGCTGCTTCAACTTCCACAAAATATTACCAATCACATGGGCATTTCTTTGAGCAAATGCACATAAAACTTCTGGTCAACTGGTTAGTTTCCTTAATGCAAGTTCCAATTATATACTAATTGGTAGTAACACATTTTTTTCTCTATTCTATTCACTTATAGAACAAAACATCTTTAATAATTTCTGAAAACATTATTAAAATTTATTTCCCTTTGGTAGGTTTTAAATAAATCTCAATTAACATAAATCATATGTTCCATATACTATGTAAATGCTTTGTCCTTTTAAGCAGAAGTGCTTATATGTGTTAAGGATATAGAATAAAAAACTTTCTTTTGTTAGACTCGCTAAAAATTCTGTATACCAAAAGTCAAAAAATCTTAAAGTGTTCCTAATTATGTTTTTAATATAAGATCTAAACAAATATGACAATTTAGCAGAGCTGTACAGAAAGATTTTATTATGTCATTTTAGCTTTATATGATTAAAAGGACCATAGTTGCAAAAAGAAAAAGATATAAAACTACTTTCAAATATCAGGTCGTGAGTTTAAGTAAAAACTATCCCATTATATTTGAGAATTTTAAATATTACTTTACACATGATAGATTTCTAAAAAAAGTACATTAACAATATTATTAAACTATCTTTGTAGCTATCCTTCGAGTATTCCTGCAAAAACTGTGGATTTAATTCCATCTGGCTTTATTTTTTTTCTAGATATTTAAGTTTTTACTTCTAAATTTGATTATTTTCATTGATATGAGAAGGAAAAAAAAAATCACTCGCAAACAACCTCCTTCTGTCTAACTTTTGTAAGCATTGTCATCGTTTAGAATTTTAGAATTCAACTATCCTTTATTGCTACAGCTAGCAGCTTAGAATATTTACCTGAAACATATAATTACATGTATGTTGACTCTTTTTCAGTTTTTCTTTCAGTACTACATCCCTTCTTATACTCATCATTTAAATCTAAAGTGTTGGTTCTTTATTCATGTTTTTTCTTTTATGCCTACATATTATGTAATGAAATTGTCAAAAGTACTTGCCACCATATTTACTTTCAGCCAATTGTTGTATTCTTGTATCCTGCATTGTGCTATCATGATGTCCTTGAATAGCTGTAACTTTTCATTTTTCTTTGCACACATATTGTTTTCTGGAAAATATTTATTTCTCAAGAATAACATTAAATGCTTTTGTCTGTGCTGTATACAGAATTTGTCCCTCCAGATGTCCTCGCAGCTGTATCATTACGTTTCCATTGTATAACTCAGTGAGTGGATTTTCTTGTTAACTTTTTTAGGGGAGAAATGCGATTGAAACCAGTTTTCTGTACTTAGTCTGTAAAATGTACTATATCATGTCCACAGTGCTCACTGAATCTTAAAACAATGACAGAAGAAATTCATGACTGAGAGTGGCAGTAGCTTTTAAAGTCACATAGAAGGTCGATGATTATTTTCAGATGTTTAACTTAATTTTTAAGGTAATATGGAATCATTTATTGATTATTAGTGATATGAATTAAAAATATTAGTTGTGTATTATAGAAGGCAACTTCTAGGGAATTGATGTTTGACCCTGTGACATCAAAGGGTGACCTTATAGTAAAGGCAAAAAGTCTAAATGGTAGTTAAAGGAAAAAATCTGGGCAAAATATGATGAAGGAATGAATTAGATCAATGTTAGTAATCATGGAAAAGAGATAGAGAAATAATGTTTCTCTGCATTATGACAACCTAGAATGAGTGCAGTTTATATAGCAGTAAATTAATATATTATTAATTATGCTTATTATCAATAACTGACTTATAATTATAATTATGTATATCACTTATTGTTTAATAAGAGACAAGTACTTAAATGGTTTAAATGCTTTTTATCATTTAACTTTAAAGCAATTTTATATATTTTGCATCAGTAGTCTTATTTTATACATGAATTAATAAGTCACCAGTTATTTAATGCTAAAATTAGATTTTAAACACAAGTCTATCTTAAACTATAATAGATCTAGTGAGATACTTGATTAAATTTGATTAAAGCAAACTATATTTTAATTAGATATGAATAATATGCAGAAGAGAAACAATTTTCTAAGTTCTTAAAACCAATCATTATAGAATATCTGCTTTAAATCATCATTCCCTCATCCTAATCAGATAATTTTAGGCACTATGATGTTTCTGATGACTATCAACTTGCTACTTTTACTTCATTTGGAAAATCTAGCTTATTTATAGTAACATATATATTTATAGTAAGTTAGCCTGGTGAGTAACAAAACTAATGGTAGGGCCAAGTGTGGTGGCTCACGCCTCTATTCCTAACACTCTGGGAGGCCGAGGTGGGTGGATCCCCTGAGCTCCTGGGTTTGATAACAGTCCCAGCCAGAGCCAGACTCCATCTAAAAATAGCTGGGCATTGTGGCCAGTCCCTGTAGTCCCAGCTACTCAGGAGGCAGAGGCAAGAGAATCTCTTGATCCCAAGAGTCTGAGGATGCTGTGAGCTATGACAGTACAACACTCTAGGGAGGGTGAAAAAGCGAGACTCTGTTTCCAAAAAAAAAAAAAAAAAAGGAAAAGAAAATGAAAACCAAACTAATTCTAGTTAAATAGTTAAGTAATAATGGTAGCATTTCATAGATAGTTGAAATTTAGAAAGCTTCTTCATGTCCTCAGGTATAACATTGGCTTGTGAGAAGAAAACTTGCCGTTTTTTATCCCGTCTCCTAACTAACCCTACTTTGTGTGGATTGATAGCTTCAGACAATTCACATTCTGCAACTTAGGCAATAATATAACTGGATGGTACAACCAGTAATTGGTTGAGGCAGCCATGTTTAAAACTTCTCCCTATGACATTGTAACTAGAACAAGGTAGCTGCCCCTAACCACTCCTATTCAAGATTGCTTCTAGTAGCAAGAACACTGAAGAACTAAACTTGAATGGGGAGTGTTAAGTACATTATATCTGCAAGAGGTTGAGAAAATACAAGTAAGTTATTTTCTGATAAACTTTTCATTTAACACCATGCTAAAATAAACACATCTCTCACCACACTATTAAATGAGAATACAGCAGAAGTTGACAAAGACAAAATTCTCAAACACATATGGCTTATATCAATGCAACTACTAATAATAGCACTTCATAAAAACTAAAAAGTCTTGGGAAAAGCTCGATCTGAATAAAGCACAAATACAACAAGCATTAAAAGGGACCCTCCTCCACATAGTGTGATATATGTTTACATTATTATTAGCTATATATCTGAGTTGCTTCAGACAATTTACTTAATATTAAACATATATTCTATTAATAATTTTATTCTATTAATAATTTTTTACCTGCAATATCTTAATTTATATGCATATTATTGCCATTTTTTTTTTTTTTTTTTTTTTTTTGAGACAGAGTTTAACTTTATCGCCCTCAGTAGAGTGCTATGGCATCACAGCTCACAGCAACCTCCAACTCTTCGGCTTACGTGATTCTCTTGCCTCAGCCTCTCGAGTAGCTGGGGCTACAGGTGCCTGCCACAACGCCTGGCTATTTTTTGTTGTAGTTTGGGCACAGCCGGATTCGAACCCACCACCCTTCGTGTATGGGGCTGGCACCCTACACACTAAGCCATAGGTGCCACCCCTATTACCAGCTTGCAACATAGCAAGTCAGACTCAGTATGGCATCCCAAGAGATAATTGCAATGATGAGCAATAACATCAAAACCTAAAAGATGGGGTAATAGGCCCTGTGACATCTCCCTTTTATTAATGTGGTACTATTTTAACAGCAGGATCAATTATCCTATAAAAGAAAACCATAAATTTGATCAATTTTTGTAGGCCCCCTACTACACAACGTGTCCAGGATGTTGGTCATCTCGGTGATCCTGTGATGTTACAGGTATCTGGGTGGATCACTGCACTCTGTGATATATGATGGAACCCTCAGTAAGAGCATTTTTGTTTAGGTCCCTAAGTTATTAGAGCACATCCGTGACTCTAGGGCAGACAGCAGGTTACAATTTGGAATTAAAGTCCCTGACCTTATACAAAACTTTGAAAGAGAATGAACATTGTCATCTAGACACCAAATGACTTCATAACCACACTTTTCAATCATGAACTGGTTAGCGTAAGACTTACTCAATCATAAAGTCTTCTAGGCCTTGCAGTAATTTGGCCAAAAATTAAGATTGGGCATAATCATCTCCCAAAAGTAAAGCAAATTACAAGAACATTTAGCACAGATGCCTTGGCACATATTTCTGTGGAACAGACATCTTGTTAACATCTCACACATCTCCATTTGAGGAAAGTTGATGATGATCACATAACACGAAAATATCAATCCTGTTTGACAGTACAGGGTAATTCAATATGTTGTTGCTTCTAGCTCTAAATATGTCACCACTGTAGTCCTACAGCTGTAAGGGAGGGAGAACCCCAGTTGGATAAACTTTGAGCAAGATAGTTTACTATTAAATTTACATAGAGGAAAAAGTGACCAGGGTGTGTGTGTGTGTGTGTGTGTGTGTGTGTGTGTATATACAGACTCTTGAGCAGTTCAGGCTGGTAGAAGCAGCAAGATTAGAAAATCATAAGAAATCCTAAAGAAATGAAATAGCAATGACCACTGTGTGTGTGGATGTTAATATCCAACACTAGACAATCAAAGAAGGAGCAGGCCCTAACAATCTGGTAGACAGGCCAGCTCATTCCATCAGTGTCAGATAACGTTTTACTAAGTCCCCCTCCTGCAAGCACCATGGGGCTTTGCATGGAGTAACATGTGCTGAGCAGCATGTGTTTCTTTTTATAAGGCATTCTAATGATTTTCACAGAGGGGTGACTGAGCTTCCACCCTCCCAGGCTAACACTGGGCTGTTTGTGGCAACACTGTCATAGTCAGTCAATTACAGTGAGATTATTTGTTTGAGTCTGCTTTTCCATTAAAGGGGTAGAGTCATCCTGACTAAAACTGATAACCAGTCCTTTCCCTACAATGGCACTGTCAGCATGACATTGTCTGAGGGATTGCATTATGCCTGAATCTAAGAGAACAAACTTTACCCAACATTGCCTGAGACCTAAGAGACCTGTTTCAGGAAAAAAAAAAAAAAAAAAAAAAAAAAAAGTCTGTGTAGGAAGACAACAAGATTCATGGGGCCTTTCACATAGAGTCAGCAAGTCCTGAAGGGTAACTGGATTGACTTTAAGAGTTCAGATAATGAACCAGTTCGGTGGTGTTCCTTAACCACTGTCCTCCAGAATGTGGTGCATGGGCTGATTTGACTACTGACAGTAAGTGCTCAATTCAGAAGACAAGAGTTGTAAAGTAGTGTTAACCCCTCTCACTATAGCTCCCCATGACCAATTTGCATAATTTGTGCATAACACTCCCATAATCAAGTAGCTATCCTATCAGAGTTGTTGTCTATAGAGGGCAGGATACTTTCATAGGACATGGTAAGTGTTCCACTCAACTGGACAAAATAACTCCTATCTGGCCTCTAGACTAGCAAGTATATATAGGAGTTACTACACTGATAACAAAAATATTCCCGATTCCAATGATATTCTAGTGTTGTTTCTACACAATAGAAGGTTGTGGCATATATTAAATTAAGGAGACTCCCTGGCATAATACTCGTGCTCTCCTGCCAAATGATAATTAACGATAGCAAATGCAACCCAGACCTGACATTAGGGAAATGAAGGTCTCATACATGATAAGAATGAAGATCTGGGTCACCTCAACCAGACAAGCAACCTGATCTGTCCAACACTGTCATAGTCAGTCAATTACAGTGACTGGTAAAGGCTGGAGAGGCTAATCAAAGCTTCAGGAAAAGGGGTGGCAGCAAAGATTCCTTGCTTCTTCTATTAACTACATCTACCCCTGCTTTCCTTAAGACTTTGTAGAGATTGAGGCGGCCGTCAGTTTCACTGGGGTGTTGCAAATAATGAGTGGGGCATTGAAAATTTAATCACTAAGCGAATCTAAAAGATAAATCATAACAGATATGTCAACCCTCTCTGCACAGTGCAAACTCACAGCATCTCGCCTCTGGCTGGCAGGATGTACCTAGTGTTTTTACTTTCAGTGTTATCTAACACAAAAGTACAGGCTATGTTGGTAAACTTGCTTGGAATTCATACTTTGGCAATTGAAAGTGGGGGGCTCCTCAGTATCTAAGGTGTTATTCTAGTTAGGCGAGGGAAGGGAATTTCTGAAAAAATACCCCTTTTCTCTATCAGTCAAAATGTGCTGGGGCACATTTCCTGAGGCATCTCAGTAAGGTCTAGGGATTGAACTCCCAGGTACATGAAGCAGTGGACGAAAAGAAGAGGCTTCCTATTCACAGAAGCTTTATTCCTGCTTCTTGGAATCAGTTTTACAAATAAGTTCTCTGTACACAAGACGTTTTCCTCGCTCTGGTGCGAGGCATCACACACTCATCTCTCTAGTAAGGAAAATCCTTGAATCACATAATATAAAGAAGTCACAAAAAAAATTCAAACAACAATTTATAAATAAAGGCATAAAAATGTATTCTTCTACTGAGATGTTTATTGTATCAATATTATATTTATAGGACGGCGCCTGTGGCTCAAAGGGGTAGGGCACCAGCCCCATATACGGGAGGTGGTGGGTTCAAACCCAGCCCCAGCCACAAAAACTGCAAACAGACAAACAAACAAACAAACAAAAATAATTATATTTATAATCAAGTTAATAGATTTTATCAATCAACTAGCATTTACTAATTACTACTGTGAATAGGGAATAATTTCTGGGTTACAGTTTAATAAATTCAACATAGTTACATGATTAATATAAAATGATCAGGCTACTAGTGTTACACGTGTTCAAGCAAATTCAGGTAATGGCACTGGCTATTTTGTTGGCATGGATGGCTCATTTGTTTTTGGTTATTTGCTTTATATCTCCTGAATAAGGCTGTCAATTTTCTGCAATTTTAGTTGAGAATACTCTTCTAAAATAATTAACCAACAGAATTTTTTATTTTTCTTTGTTTGATTCATTCCCCCCAATAGAATGGTCCCTATACAAAGTAGTTAATTATACCCACTTTAAAATCCATAAATAAATTTTAAATATATCCACCTGTGGTTTGAAAAGACAAAATGAAAACTTTCAGTTTGACATAGCATTGACGTAGGCAGGTCAATCAGTTTCACAGAGGCTCTGTTTATTTACTGTAGAGAGCATGCTTTGATGCAAACTTGCATGGGGGAGTTCAGATGTGCAATAATTTATACAATGGTTTATTCCCAAGTATGCCTTAAGCAGAACAAATGTTTTTTTTCTATATAGTTCCTTGCCTTAATAAATATGTAATATAAATTTAAGCAAACTTCTATTTTGTATATTTGTAAACTACAAAGTAAAATGAACATTTTGTGGAGTTTGTATTTTGCATACTCAAGGTGAGAATTAAG
>CAUYPK010028601.1:0-30254 GCA_963574355.1 Loris lydekkerianus | reverse complement strand
CTGGCCTGGTTCTATCATTCTTTCACCCTCCCTAGAGCTCCCCATTTGTCCTTTAGGTGGGTGAGAAGATATCCCTGAAATCCTGCTCTGCTGAGTCTTTTCCTGAGAGGGTTTTGACATTTTGTTGACTTCTTGGACTTTGGTTTTGTCATTCCGGCCGTGTGGATCAGAAAGTTGTAGCTCCTTACTCAGATAGCCAGGGCAGAGATCCTCTGGTCCACAGTGCTTTCTTCCAGATCTGAGAGGAGTGGGTGCCTTCTACATGTTGATTGAGGAATTTCTGACTGAAGAAGGCCACAGAACATGATGGACATGGATGATTCTAGGGCTTCCCATCTGCTGAGAAAGGAAGAGTTTGGTCAGAACAGATGTAAACAATGCTGTCTGGGCCATCTACTTTGTGGGGAAGTAACGCCTGCTCCACTGATAATTCTTGGGTGTGTTAAAAAGGTAGATGCTCTCCCACCATGGGTCTGATGGACCTTTCCAGTCTATATTTCATTTTTTTTTCTTTTACATATACATATGTTCATTAGATTTCCATTTTTTGTCTTCATAAAATTAAAGAGGTTTAAAATTTAATAACAATAACAATGTTTAAGATAAAGACTAGAAACAAAAATTTTGTAAAGAATGAACAAGCATAAATACATTCAGAAAATAAATCAGAGAATTGCTGCATCAAAATATTAAGGTATAAAAATAATAATGAAAAGAAAGTAACATTCGAATTGTCGTGTAAGAGTATGTGTATTAAAGAATGCTTTAATGCTGAGATTCAGTATGGAATCATCAGTGAACTTGTTATTTTTTTAAAGTGACAATAAATAGATAACTAGAGTTTACAAATACAAGTAAAAGATAATTTCAAAAAACAGATCATGGCAAATCTTACAGACAATAGAAAAAGAAGAAATACTTCAAAATCATTCTAGTTGATCTGGGTACATTTGGTATTTAAATTGGAGAGAATATATTATTATAAAGGGGAAATTACTAACATAATTAACTTATAAATGAGGATGCAATATTTAAAACAACATATTAACAAGTTGAATTAAAAATGAATGTTTAAGTAATGTACTTTGGTGAAAATTAAATCCAATTTATGTGAGAATTAGTCATAATTTTCTTCTTTTGTCTTTTTTTTTCTTCTTCTTTTCCTTTCCCTCACACACTCCTTCCTTCTCAGTCTGGTCTACCCTTCCCCCATGCCTCACTGTGTCATTTTCATTAATTGTCCTCATATCAAAATTGAATACATAGGATTCATACTTCTCCATTCCTGTGTTGCTTCACTAAGAATAATGTGTTCCACCATTATAAGTGACTGCAGTGGGATTTCCTCTCCTTGGGCATTTTAGCCTCCAGGCTCCCCTTTTTAACCTTGACTAGCCTTCTGGACTTCAGGGTTCTTCTCCCTAGTACCCAGCTTCTCAGCTTTTTCACCTACTCTCTTGCAAGGTGGGAAAGAGCTCAATCCATGTTATGGGAGAAGTTTTTATTAGCGCACATTCGTTTTAATTTTTGAAAAGTTTGGCATGAAGTTACCTACTCACCTTTGTTTTCAGGGTTGTATGTGTTTGCTTTTTTTAATAGCTGCTCTGGTACCTATGTGGAAAATCTGGTGAGGTTACGGTTTTAGTTGAATTCTGTCATAGGCCAAAGGTCAGTATTCAAAAACAAGTACAGACAAACCAATAAATATTATATACATTTAGATTAAAAAAAAAAATGCCTGGGTGATTCAGTGGTAGAATTCTTGGGTCTTCTTTATTAATTCTTTGCCTAGGATGATACCTGTAGGAGTTTTTCAACATTTTCTTATAATTTACTTATAATGTCCTGCCTTAGGTTTAGGTCTTTTATCCATCCTAAGTTATTTTTTGTGACTGATAGGTATGGATCTTATTTCATTACTCTACACATGGCCATCCAATTTTCCCATTACCATTTATTTAACAGGGATTATTTTCCCTAGTGTATATTTGTATCTGCTTTATTAAAAATCAGGTGAGAATATGAGGATGATTTTGTTTCTGGTTTCTCTACTCTGATCCATAGGTCTATGTCTCTGTTTTGTGCCAGTACCACGCTGTTGTGTTTACTAATGCCTTGTAGTCTAGTAAGGTGATACCTCCTGCTTTGTTATTATGTACAGTTGCACTGGATGTTTGGTATTATTTCTGGGTCCATACAAAGCTTAGAACTATATATTCTATCTCTGCAAAAATTGATGTTGATACTTTAATAGGGATTGCATTGAATCTGCAGATATCTTTGGGTAGTATAGCCATTTTTAACAATGTTGATTCTGCTGATCCATGGGCATAGTATATTTTTCCATCTGTTTACTTCCTCTGCAATTTTTCTTCTTAGCATTTCATAATTCTCTCTTTAGTAATCTTTCATCTCCTTTGTTAAGCATATTTCTAGGTATTCTATTTTCTTTGTTGCTATTGTGAAAGTTACTGCCTCTTTGATTTGATTCTCAGCTGGACTGTTGTTAGCATATATTAAAGTTACTGATTTGTGTGTATCGATTTTATATTTTATAACCTGAGACATTGCTGACTTTTTTTATCCATTCTACAAGCCTCCCAAGTTAAATATTTGTGATTTTCAGATATAATATAATCAGCAGCAGTAGGCAATAATTCGATCTCTTCTTTCTCCATTTGGACCCCCCCTTAATTTTCTTCTATTTAGATTCTGGTTTCTCTGATAAGAATTTCTAGCAATATGTTGAATAAAAGCAGTGGGCAACCTTTGATGATTCCAGTGCTAAGTGGAAATGCTTTCAATATTTCCCAATTCAATATGTTGTTGGCTATACATTTGTCATATATTGCCTTTATAATATTGAGGAATGTCTCTTCTTTACTGATTCTCTTCATGAAAGGGTGCTGAATTTTGTCATATTTTTGTACTATGTTGATTGAAAGGTTCATATGATCTTTGTTTTTGCATTTGTTTATGTGGATAATTATATTTATAGACTTGTATAAGTTGAACCATATTTGGATCTCTGGAATGAAGCCCCCTTGGTTATGGTGAATTTCTTTTGATATGTTGCTGAATTGTTTGTTTTGCTAAAATATTACTGAAAACGTTTACTGAAATGTTGCATCTATATTCATAATGGATATTGGTCTTTGTAGTTATTTTAGTTGTATAATTTCTTAGCTTTGTTATCATGGTAATATTGGCTTCATAGAATATTCTAGGGAGGATTCCTTCCTCCTCAACGTTATGGAATAATTTTTGCAATATAGGTACGAATTCCTCTTTGTAGATTTAGGAAAATTGAGATATAAAACCATCTGGTCCAGGACTTTTTTTTGGTTGGAAGACTTTTTATCACTGCTTTAATCTTGGTGTTTGATATTGGTCTGTTTAGTAATTCTATTTCTTCTTCATTGAGACTTAGGAGCCCTTCTCTTTCCAAGAATTTGTATTTTCACCACATTTTCAAGTTCCTAGCATGGAGATTTTACTAGTATTCTGAGATGATGTTTTGTATTTCTTCAGTAGGTCTAATATTACTGTTATAGTTTGAATGTTTCCCCCAATTTTCATATATTGGAAACATGATACCCAATGCAATAATTTTGGAAGATGTGGTATAATAGGATATGTTTGGGTTATGAGGGTAACATACTCATAAATGTATTAATGCCATTATCATGGCTTCATTATCATAGGAATGTTTCCTTATAATAAATGAATGAATTCACCCATTCTAGCCCTCACTCTCTCACCGTCTCCTTGCCCTTTTCTCATGTCAGGATACAGTAAAAAGGCCTACACAATATCGCAGCCCTTCGATATTTGACATCACAGCGTCTAGTACCATAAGCCTATACATTTCTGTTTACTATATATTGCCAAATCTCCAGGATACCATTATAACTGTATAGAGCAGATTAAGTTCTTTGGGATACCTGAGTTAAGATAGTTGCAAGCTCACTCTTTTTGAAAAAGAAGAGGTGTTTAAATAGTTATGGATTGTTTTGTTGGAACAGATGTCCCAAAGATCTCAGCATGCCACATAACACACAGGGAATTATAGTCATTTAAATAGAAATATGATGTACAAGGTGATCGTATAGGAAATTTTAGTTAAATGTACCTTTATTTCATAATTTATTATAAAATTTTACAAATAGGTGGTAAAATAGAGAATATTTTGTAAATCTTTTGTATAATTTTGCAATGAATATTTTGTAAAAGAAGGTACGTTTACCTACAAATTTCTCCCTTTTTTGTGTGTGGTAACTGTAGGGATACTCTGTGTAAATTAATTGGTAAGAAACTCTTCACACCAAAGTGAGGCTTTCAGATAAAAATATTATGTATAAAAATAAATATTAGCATTGTCAAGTATTGTATTCCCTTGCCTTTTCTTAATTGTCTAAAGAATGAACAAAACAAACCTGAATGTGGGACACATTATATTTTTTTCTCCTACAAATTATCTGTGCTTAGATATAAAGGATGAAACACATTAACATTCTCATTAATTAGTCATAGATTGATCAAGGAGGATGGAATATCTCACCTCACCAAAACAGAAAGATTGCTGAGGTTGTCAGATTGTTGAGAGAATTTGATTACACTGCATCTAAAACTTGCTCAATTTGTAATTTGTGAGATATACTGTCAGATTAAAGACAAATGCCACATTTGAGTACACATGAAAAGACAATATACACACAAATGTACCATCAATCCATATAAATGCACATTATTTTTCAAAGTGTATAATCTATTTCAAAAATTCACGGGCTGCCTTCATTCTGCTATGTGGGTTGCATATTACTAGAATAGAGGTAAAACTCTTATCTTGGGTACTGAACCAAGAAAACAATGCCATCCCAAATAATATATTGACAAGGTAAACTTGTTTCTGGATATATCAAAAACTAGCAAGAGGTTTTATTTGTTTTCAGAGATCTTGGTTTCAGAATATGAAACAAAGCTAGATTGTTTTGTATTCTTTCTCTGAATAATTGAATTTTTACCTCAATTAAGAGCAATCATGGTATTCTAAATAATTAAAAAAGGAAATTAAATAATTCAAGAGAGAGAATAAGTGAAGCTTAGACTTGTGCTTTTGACCTTTTAAAAGCTCATTAGATTAACTTTTATTTAATTACAATATTTTATTTGTTTTTATGATGCATAGGATTTAATCAGAGTGGGAATATGTCAAACAACTGCAACTACTTCCAAAAACTATGGCATACATTAGAAAAGAAATGGAACACCTTTAAAAATAAAATTGGATCCTGGATGGGGAGAGTTGAGGGGTTTTGCTATGTTTAACATAAGCTATATTTTTGAATTTTGAGATCTTTATTTTTCTTGAAAATTTCAGAGGCCTAATATTATACAGAAGAAAATATAATAATAAATAATAGATATCCTTATTCAGGTTTGTTTTTGTGTGTATGCATGTATGTAAAGATACTGCCTCAGACACACGGGCTAATTTGAGGTGACTTTTTTAAATGATAGATTTATTAAAAATTTAGACAGTAACAAAATGCATAACAAAGCAAATTTTAAAATTTAAAAAAGACTTTAAACAGAAACAATATACCTGAATGACATTGTGTAAGAATTTAAGTTGTGGGCGGTGCCTGTGGATCAGTGAGTAGGGCGCCAGCCCCATATGCCAAGGGTGGCGGGTTTAAACCCAGCCCCGGCCAAACTGCAACAAAAAAATAGCTGGGTGTTGTGGCGGGCGCCTGTAGTCCTAGCTACTCGGGAGGCTGAGGCAAGAGAATCACTTAATCCCAGGAGCTGGAGGTTACTGTGAGCTATGTGATGCCATGGCACTCTACCAAAGGGCCATAAAGTGAGACACTGTCTCTACAAAAAAAAACAAAAAAAAAAACAAAAAACTTAAGTTGTAAGATACTACACCCTACAAAAATACATGATAATGGTTATTATTTTGTAATATAGTATGCAAGTGTTTATATACTGTTGTCCTGACTTTGTTTTGTCCAATCTAGAAGTGTCAGTTGAATCTATCATCTATCTATCTATCTATTCATTATCTTTTATTTCAGACTACCTATCTATATTTTATTTCAGAACATTACAGGAATGCAAATTTTGGGGTACGTGAATTGCCTTTATATAGTTTCAGTAAAAGTTGTAAGTATGCTCCCTCATCTGCTTATTGTGCATTATGAATTTACCCCTCCTGTCCTTTCCTTTCCCAACTGCTTATTTATCTTTGCAATTTTCTACCAAATCTTCACATGGATGTTAATCAAGTGGATAACCTTTAACAAAAAATTCTATATAATACCATTTTATTTTATCTGGGTTTTTTCCTTTATTTCAGAATGTTACAGGTCATCATTATTTTGGTTGCATGCATTACTTTTGTACAATTTGAGTCAAGTTTATAATTGTGGTCATCCCCCAGATAGTGTACCTTGTGCGCATTATGTGTGAGTTTACCAATCCTCTCCTCCCTTCTCTCACTTGCTTGGTTTCCATTGAATTTTACTATCATACATACACATGTGTGTTAATAATGTAGTTTCATTTTATAAGCATATGTGTTATTTCTTTTTTCATTTTTGTAATACATCACTTAGGAGGATGGTCTGAAGTTCTATCCAGGTTGTTACAAAAGGTATTAACGCACTATATTTTTTAGGGCTGAGTAATACTCCATGATGTTTATTTGTGTGTATGTGTGTGTGTATACCCAAATTAATTAATCCACTCATGTGTTGATGGGTACTTGGGTTGTTTCCACAACTTTTCCAATTGTGTATTGTACTGCCAGTGCCATCACCAAGGAAGCAGGCCAGACCAAGAACTGTAAGCTGGAAGCTTGCAGGAGGTGGGCTCCCCCATACGTGTCAGGGAAAGGCCCCAAGCAACTTCTTCAACTGCTATTTATTGAGGGAGTACATTCTAAGTATGGAATACCAAGCACGTGCATGGAAAACGTGCTCCCTCGCCCCAGCCTAACTCCCACGGTGAAGTTCCACAGCTGTTCAACACCTAATGCCCAAAGTAACGTCTGAAGTCTGTTCCTTAATGCCCAGCATCTGCTTGTATGTTTTAAAAAAAATTCTAGGGTAGCACCTGTTGCTTAGTGAGTAGGGCGCCAGCCCCATATACCAAGGGTGACAGGTTCAAACCCAGCCCCAGCCAAAGAGCAACAAAAAAATAGCCTGGTGTTGTAGTGGGCACCTGTAGTCCCAGCTACTTGGGAGGGTGATGAAGGAGAATTGCCTAAGCCCAAGAGCTGGAGGTTACTGTGAGCTGAGATGCCATGGCACTCTACCAAGGGCAACAAAAGGAGACTGTTATCTTAAAACAAAACAAAACAAAACAAAACAAAACAAAACAAAACAAAACAAAACAAAACAAAACAAAACAAAACAAAACAAAACAAAACACTACTTGTTTCTGCAAGCCCACTGTCTCAGTTAACTGCTACTTTGTCTCTGCAAGCCCACTGCCCCGGTTCCTACATTGTACTGCTATAAACATTCAAATGTAAATGTTTTATTTGTGGAATGATTTTTTTTTCTTTTTGTGTAAATATTCAGTAGTGGGATTGCTAGATCAAATGGTAGGTCTACATTTAATTCTTTCAAGTGTCTCCATACTACAATCCAAATAAGTTGTACTAGTTTGCAGTCCCACCAACAACATCTCTGCATCCATACTAACTTCTGTTGTTTTGGGACATTTAGACAAAAGCCATTTTTATCTTGTTACGGTATTATATTTCCCTGATGATTAGAGAAACTAGACATTTTTTTTAAATGTTTATTTGACCATTAGTCTATCTTCTTTTGAAAAGCTTCTGTTCATGTCTTTTGCCCATTTTTTTAATGGGGTTATTTGATGTCATCTTGCTAAATTGCTTGAGTTCTTTGTAGATTCTAGGTTTTAGTCATTTCTTGGATGTATAGTGTGCAAGCATTTTATCTCATTCTCTATGTTATCTATTCACTCTACTGATTGTTTTTATGGCTATGCAGCAGCTTTTTAATTTAATCAGGTCCCATATAATTATTTTCCTTGTTGCTGTAATTTCTTTAGGTCTTCTTCATAAATTCTTTGCCTAGGTCAGTATCTATAGTAGTTTTTCTAACCTCTTTTTCTAGAATTATTAGTTTTATGCCATAGGTTTTTGCCTTTTACTCATTGTGAACTAATTTTTGTGAGTGGTCATGTAGCTAGTATCTCCCTCTGCCAAATCCTTGGTCTCAGAGATTCAGGGAATAAAACCAAGGACAATGAGAATAAGCAAAAGGACAGATTTTATTAATGATTAAATAGATAAGATAGGTAAGGATTTCTCTGCTGCATCACAGAGGTGACCAGAGTGGGTAGCACTTTGGGGCTTTCATCCTAGAGGGTTATATACAGGTTTTCTTACCCTATAGGAAGAGGATTTGGGGGGAATTGAATGCATGTCTGGAACATAACACAACTGTTTAGCACCAGGGGCCTTTAGGCAAAAGTTAATTTTAAATCTGCCATAGTGGGTCAGGGTGTGGTGGCTCATAATTGTAATCCTAGCAGTCTTGGAGGCTGAGGTGGGTGGATTGCCTGTGCTCACAGGTTTGAGACTAGTCTGAGCCAGAGCGAGATCTCGACCCTTAAAATAGCCAGGCATGGTGGTGGTTGTCTATAGTCCCAGCTACTTGGGAGACTGAGGCAAAAGAATCACTTGAGCCCAAGAGTTTTAAGTTGCTGTTTGCTATGATGCCACACCACTCTACCAAGGGCAAAAACATGAGACTCTGTTTCAAAAAATTAATAAATAAATAAATTTCCGATAGTGCAAAAGAATGGGATCCTTTCAGTCTTTTCTCCAAACAAGCTCTTCTCTGCTCTAGAAAGGTGTGTTCAGGCCAGTATTTTATTAACATGTTGTGTCCAGAGAATGTTGCCTGTAAAGAGCTTGTTTGTGCCTAGATATGAGGTATGTGATGAGACTGATTTCTGAGCCTACTTAGGCCCAGAAAGTGGGGGGTTTCTGTCCAGCCCTAAGCAGAGGAACTTTGCTTCTCTGAATAGAAGTTCTAACTCCTTTTAGGGAAAAGGGACACTGACTACTTCAAATGCTTCTTGTTGGATATGGATAAAGACAAAAAGGGTCAGGCAGGGGTTCACAATGGATGACAATCCAGGGATCCATGATAAATGGAAGTCTGGATTAATTGTAGTCCTTTGTAATTAATTTTATGATATCTAAGAGGACAACATTTACAACATGTAGTACAAAGAGACATACAACACAGGGTACATTGGATGCAACAACATACAAACATTCCTTAGAAAAAGAATAATTCCTATAGCAATAACCTAAGGCTTTTAACCGACCCAAATTAGGTAATGAAGAAAACAGTTGACTAAAACCAAAATCAAAAGAGCCTTTTCTTTAGGTGATGTCATGAAGTACATTTTGTACTTGCTGTATATGGTACTATTAATTAGAAATTGTCTAATAAATTAAAACAGTACTATTAATTTCTGCACATCCATTAATATGTCTTAAAAGTAAGTAATCAATAGATTCCGGGTTTTTTTGTTTGTTTGTTTTTGTTTTCGTTTTTGCAGTTTTTGGCCGGGGCTGGGCTTGAACTCATGAACTCCAGCATATGGGGCCAGTGTTCTATTCCTTTGAGCTACAGGCACCACACAGATTCCAGTTTTCTAAGACAACTTTCCAGCCTTTTCCAAATTCTATGCTTAGGCCACTAATGGCTTGTGAGGTAGAGTGCGAAGCTTGTACTGTGACACAAGCTAGCTGACCCATTTCAACATTTAATTTAATTACCATAGCTTGCATCATAAATAAAGACAAGGAAATATCCTCAGCTAAACTAACTAGATTAACATCACTCTGGCATTCTTCTGGGAGATTAAGATGTCAGGCCTTAATCTTCAGTCCTTCCACTTCAGGTGTTATTCAGGTCCCCTGCCCTGGGCAAGAAAGACATGAGAATAGAGTCCTCCATTGAGGTTAGCTGAAATGTAAGAAAAAATTTACTGCCCACACAGCAAAACCATCCCTTAGTAATTTCAGTATGTGTATTAGCATAAAATACAGTAGTCGTCTTATGACATTGTAGCAAGGCATAGTAAAATTGACACAGGAGGTAGAGCATCCTAAGATATTTACATAATCTTTCTCAGGTTTAATTATTTGAGGTAGATGGAAAAAATCTCTTTCCTTGGTCTTTTTCACTGGCCCCCATCCATACATATTCTGATAGTTTCTTTTGGCTGCGGCAGAACACAGTGAAGTTTCTGAGCACATCTAATGGAGTATAAACTCCTGTAAAACAAGATGTACACACCTAATCTACATGAGTTCCTCGTGCAAGACAAAAGTCAGACAAATTCATAAGATTTTTAGCCAATTAAGTCCAAATATTCTTGTCTCATTGATAGGACCTTATGTTTGCCCCTTTTCTCAAGTTACTAGAGTCAAAGGGGTTATGAAGAGGATAAGGGTGTGTCTCAACTATTTTTTTAACACCAACCATTTTCAACATCTGGATGTGAAGTAGGGAGTATCAGGTTCTGTTAGGGTATCACTCAGCTATGATGAGTTCAATACTTGTGTTTAACTGTGGCAGCAGAGGTATAAAACAAGATATGAACACATTAAGTGTATACTTATTCTTTTTTTCCTATCCTTCAGTAGCCTATACTTTTAAGATTAATATTTGTCCTTAATACAGGAAAGCATAAGATCCTGTTCCACCTGCCCAGTTGGTCCCCCACGCCCTCCCTGTCTCCAAGTCACACCATGCCACCGGTGCCCTCCCTGCCTCTGTGCCATGCCCTGTCCGCCTGGAGACTGCTGCACCCACCCTGCCTCCATGCCAGGCCCTCTCCTGACCAGAATCGCCAGTGGAGTACTTTTCTCCTTGCTGAAGTCATCGGGTCCTAGAACTGCCAGAATCGAGTGCAGTGTACCCTACCCTGCTGCCAGATCCGTGTGCATCATGTTCCTAGAGCTGCTTCTACAGCCAGAATTCTCTGGTTTTGGCAGTGGCAGTGGAGCTGTGCAGTGGCACTTCCCACAAAGATCCAGTAACAATTGAGTGATCACACCAGGGTCTAATCTTGGAGAAACACCACCCCAACTCTGTGCACTGCAAGAGGAAACCAGAAGTCACGCTATAGAGATATTGGTGCTGCAGAGTGGCAGGGACAAAGGCACAGTGGCTGAGGGAAACAAGCATTTGCAGGCCTGGTATCCCAAGAATTAGACTGAGCGCAGGTGGAACACTCACCAGTGGATATTGAACACCCGAGGCAGGCAGGCCTTAGTTCCCCCAGCTGGCTGGTAGCTTAGGGAAGTGGCCCAGCCTTGGGGGCATTGACCTTCCTTTGACTCTGACAGGCGGTAAGCCCTGGCACTTTGCATTATTGGAGGGAACAGTACTGCAGCCCTGCAGGGAGACCAGTGATTGGGCGTGAAGAAAGAACAAAGTGGAGAAAGAGACTCAGCCCCATGGTCCTACTGTGCTACCAGGTGGGCCTTTCTGACTCTGTAGAGCACCAGAGAGAGTCAAATCTGAGCAACCAGTAGACCTTAGCTATCTAGCTGTTGAAAACCTTTCAAACTCTCCCACCTGAGAGTTTGCACTGACAGGATCAATGGGTTCAGAACCCCTAACTTGGGACAATCACCCAAGGACCCTCTAGGGTGATACCCTGGTTGTGTAGTAATGGGAAGGGTCAATTTTCCCATTCCAGTTGCTGTCTGGGGAGGTGGGATTTCTTAAATGCTTGTATTTCTTCACAGCTAAGACTTCACCAGAGTCACTGATCCACCAGGATGGAATAAGAACCAGTTGAATACAAGACTGAGCCACCTAACCCCACCACACCAAGCAGGTTTCCCAAGCCTCAGACTGTAATAGTGTACAGGTTCTTTGCAAAGCTAAAGGGGTAAAAGCTGCAGTTATCAGTCCCAGATCCTTACCAAAGGGCTGGATAACCACAACCCCAATCAAATTTCACCTTACCAGACCACCTAGCCAAAAGTAGAAAACAATCCTGAGGTGGAATCAGCAGAAAAACTGGCAACATGAACAATCAGAGTAGATCAACTTCCCCAAGAAATGATAAAGCAGACACAGCACAAGACCCTATTCACAAACAAATGGCTGAGATGGCAGAAATCAAGTTCAGAATTTGGATAGTAAATAGGATCAACAAAATGGAGGAAATGATGACATTAGAATTTAAAGCAGAAATTCAAAAGCTGTCTCAAGAATTTAACAAATTTAAAGACAAAATGACCAAAGATTTTGACACATTAAAGCAAGAATTTGCAGCCCTCAAAGATCTAAAAAATACAGTAGAATCCCTCAGTAACAGAATGGAGCTGGCAGAAGAAAAGATCTCCGATATTGAAGACAAAGCTTTTGAATGCTCCCAAACCCTCAAAAAGGAAAAAAAAGTGGAGAACAAAAAGAGATCATGGGAAAGAGTACTGGGATAATTCAAGAGGTCTAATATTCACCTTATAGGAATACCTGAAAGTGATGAGGTTGCTGTGAAGGATACAGATGCTTTGCTTCATGAAATAATTAAACAGAATTTTCCAGACATGCTCAGAGATTCTGAAATTCAGATACCAGACAGTTTCAGAACACCAGCACAACTCAACCCAAATAAAAATTCTCATAGACACATTATAATTAATTTCACTAACGTTAATATGAAGGAGAAAATTCTGAAAGCCTTAAGAAGTAAGAAAACCATTATATAAAAGGGGAAAAGCATTAGAATGACTGCATATCTCTCCACTGAAACATTTCAAGCTAGAAGAGGGTGATCATTGACCTTTAATCTCCTAAAAAAAAAAAAAAAAACTTTCAACCCAGGATCCTGTATCCAGCTAAACTGAGTTTTATCTATGATGGAGAAGTTAAATACTTTAATGACATTCACATGTTGAAGAAATTTCCCTTAACTAAACCAGCTCTTCAGGATATTCTCAGACCTATCCTCACAATCCTCCTCCACCAAAGTAAAATTACTCAGAAACTTTTGATCAAATTCTAACTTCCATAGTGGCAAAAGGATTAAAAATGTCCACTGGACTATCAAAAAACTTGATATCCAAAACTCTGTTGGGTTTATCATTACTTTCAATTAATGTGAATGGCTTAAATTGCCCTGTAAAGAGACACAGCTTGGCTGACTGGATACAAAAACTCAGTCCAGACATCTGCTGCATTCAAGAATCTCACCTTACCTTAAAAGATAAACATAGACTAAGGGTGAAGGGATGGTCATCTAAAATTCAGGCAAATGGAAATCAGAAAAAAGCAGGTGTTGCAATTTTTTTTTCTAGTTTTATTTTCTAAAAGGATTCTTTTTTATTAATACTAAATCATAGCAGATACAATAGACTTTTAACCAATCAAAGTAAGGAAAGACAATGATAGTCACTTCTTATTTGTTAAGAGCAACACTCAACATGATGATATTTCAATTATCAACATCTATGCACCCAACCAGAATGTGCCTCAGGAGGCTGAGACAAGAGATCACTTGAACCCATGAGTTTGAGGTTGCTGTGAGCTGTGACTGCACAGCACTCCACTGAAGGCAAATTCAGAAGTTTATTCTAGAATTCTTATAGTTTCAGTTTGACTCTGTTTCAAAAAAATAAAATGAATAAATAAAGATGGGAAAAGGACTTGAATAGGCAAGAAGATGTACAAATAGTTGATAAGTGCCTGGAAAGATGTCCAATATAATTAGCTATCACAGAAATCGAAGTCAGTACCATAATGAGATACCACTTCAAACCCATTAGGATGGCTATAAAAAAAAGGTGGACAATAAAAGTGTTGGCAAGAATGTGGAGGAAGTGGAACATGCATGCACTGTTGATGAAAACATGTGTCAACACAGAATCTTGTATGCAATTATTCACAGGAACATGATTCATGACATACAAAAGGAGGAAACAACTCAAACACCCAGCATGAATGAATAAACAAAACGTAAGGTGAAGGCTGTGTTAACCAGTTTGATGTAAATGTTCCAAATTGTATATAAAACCAGCATATTGTACTCTATAAATTAGTAATGTACACAGTTAGAATCTAATAAAAAAATTAAAATAAAAAATCTTAAAAAAGGAATAATATTCTGATACATGCATGAACTTTGAAAACAATACACTAAGTGAAAAAAATAACAGTTATAAAAGACCACCTAGTGTATGATTCCATGAAATAGAAGGTATGTTAAATGTCCACAATAGGTAGATACTAATATATAGATGCCAGGAAATGGAAAGAATGGAGAGGTTGGGGGCAACAGCTAAGGGAAGCAGAGTTCCTTTCTAAGGTAATGAAATGTTCTAAAATTGATTATGTGGACAGGCACTGAACTCTGTAAATAAACTAAAAACCATTGAATTGTATAGCTTAAATAAGCAAAATGTATGACATTTTAATTTTATCTAAATAAAGCTGTTAAAAATTTAAAAAAAAATTATAAGAGAAACATTAACTGACATGAGCAATTTGATTCTCCCCCGCACCACAATTGTTGGAGACTTTAACACTCCTTTGACAGTGTTGGATAGATTCTCAAAAAGAAGCTAAGCAAAGAAATTTTAGCTTTAAACTCAACCATTCAACACCTGGACGTAACAGACATCTACAGCACATTTCATCCCAACAAAACTGAATACACTTACTTCTCATCAGCCCACGGAACGTACTCCAAAATTGATCACATCTTAGGTCACAAGTCTAACTTCAGTAAATTTAAAGGAATAGAAGTTATTCTTTGCATCTTCTCGGACCACCATGGAATAAAAGTTGAGCTCAGTAACAACAGGAATCTGCATACTCATATAAAAACATGGAAATTAAATAACCTTATGCTGAATGATAGCTGGGACAGAGATGAGATTAAGAAGAAAATTGCCAAATTTTTAGGACAAAACAACAGTCAAGACATGAATTATCAGAACCTCTGAGATACCGCAAAGGCAGTCCTAAGAGGTAAATTTATAGCACTGCAAGCCTTCCTCAAGAGAACAGAAAGAGAGGAAGTTAACAACTGAATGGGACATCTCAAGCAACTGGGGAAGGAAGAACATTCCAACCACAAACCCAGTAGAAGAAAAGAAATAACCAAAATTAAAGCAGAATGAAATAAAATTGAAAACAAAAGAATTATACAACAGATCAATAAATCAAAAAGTTGGTTTTTTGCAAAAGTCAATAAAATATATAAACCTCTGGCTAACCTAACCAGGAAAAAAAGAGTGAAATCTCTAATCTCATCAATCAGAAACAATAAAGACGAAATAACAACAGACTCCTCAGAAATTCAAAAAATCCTTAATGAACATTACAAGAAATTTTATTCTCAGAAATATGAAAATCTCAAGGAAATTGACCAATATTTGGAAGCACGTCACATTCCAAGACTGAGACAGAATCAAGTGGAAATGTTGAAAAGGCCAATATCGATTTCTGAAATACCATCAACCATATGAAACCTTCCTAAAAAGAAAAGCCCGGGACCAGATGTCTTCATGTCAGAATTCTACCAAACCTTTCAAGAGGAACTAGTACCTATATTACTCAACCTGTTCCAAAATACAGACAGAGAAGGAGAAAGACTACCCAACACGTTCTATGAAGCAAACATCATCCTGATCCCCAAACCAGGAAAAGACCCAACAAGAAAAGAAAGTTATAGACCAATATCACTAATAAATATAGATGCAAAAATATTCAACAAGATCCAAACAAATAGAATCCAGCAACACATCAAACAAATTATACATCATGACCAAGTTGGTTTTATCCCAGGGTCTCAAGGCTGGTTCAATATATGTAAATCTATAAGTATAATTCAGCACATGAACAAATTGGAAAACACGGACCATATGATTCTCTCAATTAATGCAGAAAAAGCTTTTGATAATATCCAGCATGATCAGAACACTTAAGAAAATTGGGATAGAAGAGACATTTCATAAACTGATAGACATATTGGTAAAGTATACCAATTGGTATAGAAAATTGGTTTAGAAGGGACATTTCATAAACTGATAGACGTATTGAATGGAGTTAAATTGAAATCATTTCCACTCAGATCAGGAACCAGACAAGGCTGCCCATTGTCTCCACTGTTCTTTAACATTGTAATGGAAGTTTTAGCCACCGCAATTAGGGAAGATAAGGCGATCAAGGGTATCCATATAAGGTCAAAAGAGATCAAACTTTTGCTCTTTGTAGATGATATGTTTGTATATCTGGTAAACACCAAGGATTCTACTGTAAAACTCTTGGAAGTGATCAAGGAATACAGCAGCATCTCAGATTCCAAAATCAACATTCATAAATTGGTTGACTTTATATATACTAACAATAGTCAAGCTGAAAAAACAGTTAAGGACTCTATGCCATTCACAGTACTGCCAAAGAAGTGGAAATATATGGGAGTTTATCTAACAAAGGATGTGACAGATCTCTATAAAGAGAACTATAAACTCTAAGAAAAGAAATAGCTGAAAATGTTAACAAATGGAAAAACATAACATGCTCATGGCTGGGAAGAATCAACATTGTTAAAATGTCCATACTACCCAAACAATATACAATTTTAATGCAATCCCTATTAAAGCTGTCATACTTTACAGATCTTGAAAAAATAATACTTCATTTTATATGGAATCAGAAAAAAAACCTCAAATAGCCTGGACATTACTCAGAAATAAAAACAAAGCAGGAGGAATCATGTTACCAGACCTCAGACAATGAAATAAACCCAGCTACTTACCATTATTTGATCTTTGAAAAGCCAATTTAAAACATTCAGTGGGTAAAACATTCCCTATTTAACAAATGGTGCTAGGTGAACTGGCTGGCAACCTGTAGAATACTGAAACTGGACCTTTCAACACCTTCAATGTTAACTAAGATACACTCTCACTGGATTAACAATTCAAACTTACATCACTTTTGAGTTTGATCAAAAGTTTCTGAGTGAGTTTAATTTTGTTGTAGAGGATTTGGCTTTTCATTATGGAGGATAGGTCTGAGAATATCCTGAAGAGCTGGTTTGGTTATGGCAAATTTCTTCAACATGTGAATGTCATTAAAGGATTTAATTTCTCCATCATAAATGAAACTCAGGTTAGCTGATCTGGGGTTGAAAGGTATTTTGTTTTAGAGATTAAAAGTCAATGACCACCCTCTTCTTGCTTGAAAAGTTTCAGCAGAGAGATCTGCAGTCATTCTAATGTTCTTCCCTTTGTAGGTTATGGTTTTCTTATGTCTGGCTCCTTTCAGAATTTTCTCCTTCATATTAACTTTAGTGAAGTTTATTCTGTTGTGCCTGGGGGATGTCTTATTTGGGTTGAGTCATGCTGGGGTTCTGAAACTGTCTGCCATCTGAATTTCAGAATTTCTTGGCATGTCTGGAAAATTCTCTTTCATAATTTCATGGAGAAGGGCCCCCGCGTCTTCCAAAGCTACTTCATCGCTGTCAGGGTTTCCAATGAGGTGCATTTTAGCCTTATTCAAATTATCCCAGAGCTCTCTGAGAGAATGATCCATTTTTGCTCTTCATTTCTCTTCCTCTTTGAGAGTTTGGGTGTGTTCAAAAGCTTTGTCTTTAATGTCAGAAATCCTTTCTTCTGCTTGCTCCACTGTGTTACTGAGGGATTCTACTGTATTTTTCAGATGTTTGAGGGCTTCAAATTCTTGCTTCAGTGCATCAAAATCTTTGGTGGTTTTGTATTTAAATTCGTTAAATTCTTGAGACAACTTTTGAATTTCTCCTCAAATTTCTAATTCCGACTTTTGAATTGATCCTCAAATTTCTAATTCCAAATTTTCCTCCATTCTATTAATCATGTTTGCAATCCAAATTCTGAATTTGATTTCTGACATCTCAGCTATCTGTTTATGAACGGAATCTTCAGTTACATCTGCCATATCTTTCCTTGGGGGGGGGGTTGATCTACTCTTGTTATTCATGTCTTTCCTTTGGGGGGAGTGTTGATCTACTCTGGTTATTCATGTTACCAGAGTTTTTCCGCTTATTCAACCCCATGATTATTTTACACTGTTTGACTTTTCCCCTGGAGCTTTGCCGAGGACCCATACAGTGCTACAGCCTGAGAAACTGGGGACCTGTTTAGTGTGGTGGGGCTAAGTGTCTCTGTCTTGTTTTCAGATGGTTTCTGTTCAACCATAGTGAAACAGTTAGTCTGGGTTGAAGTCTCAGCTGTGGAGCAATTCCAGCAGTTAAGTCACCCCGCCCCCCCACAGACAACAATTGGAAAAGGAAAATAAAACCTTCCTACCACCACACACCCAGGGCACCACTTGGATAGTCCTCAGATGATTGGCTTAGTTCAAAAGTTCCAAATCAATTGTCTCAGTCAGCACCTGTCTCAGGTGGAAGAGTTTAAAAGGTCTCTGGCAACTAGACCACAGGGGTCTTCTGTGCAAATATGACTTGCTCCAGTTCTGTGTGAGGTCAAGAGGACCCACCCAGCAAATAGATTTGTCTCGGAAGGTTGATGCACCTCTGTCACACCCCACCTTGCACCTCTGTCACACCCAGTCACTGATAACCCCGCAGGTCTGTGACCCAGTTGCCTCCAATGAGCAGATATTCCAGGGGGTTACACCTGCCTTAATCACAAGGAAATCTATGTCTCCTCTGCCAGGTTGCTGCTCTCTGCCTCTATCTGGCAGGGGGAGGTGAGGCCTGACAACCTTGGGGGCTTGATGGAGGCTGGAGAGTGTTCACTGAGTTCCAACCCTGCCCCTGATTGATGTTATTGACTGAACAGAACAACTTTGAGGAATTTGTTTCTGTCCCGCCTAATTCCCCTGCAGAAGAGAAGCTGTTTTGAGTTCCCAGAACCTGCGCCTCAGGCCCTGTCTTTGCGGCTTCAGGTTTGTATTTGCAGCATGGATAGCTGTCAGTTCTAGCCTCCTGCCCTCCTTTGTCTAGGCTGATGGTCGGGTTCGTCTTAGGCTCAGTAAAGCAGTCCTCTGGGTCAGCCCCACCCTGGGAGTCAGCTGGCACTGTGCATGCATTTTCTAGTCCCTGCGCTCCACCCGGGCTGGTACTGCTTCAGGCAAACCCTTTACTCATGGGGCCTGCATTTCTGTCCCAGATCTTCTGCTGGTGGTTGCCACCTGAGAAGATGCCCGGCCTCCTCTGGTTGCCCAGAGAGACAGGGGGGTGTGACTCCAGAGTATCCAGGGGTGAGCCCTATTGTTGCCAAAAACAGCTGCTGCTCTGTGACTTGGGCCACCGCTGTTCTGGCATGGTTCCCTCTCAGCTGACCATCCTCTCCTCACTCCACTGCCACAGAATCAGCACTGACCAGCTGCAGTCCAGGCCCTGTCCACGCCCCTCGAGAAATTACCCAAGAATCCAGACTCCTGGGGAACAGGCCTCAGACCTCAGAGTGATAGTGGAGGGGAGTCCTGGGGAGCTCAGAATTACAGGTAGAGAATATATACAGTTTTATACAGTTTTATGCCTGGCAGGAGAGCACCATGGCACCCTAGTAGGGGAAGTAGGTCCAGTTTTTAGAGAGTCTCTCCCATGGAGTATAATGGGAGGACTTTTGAACTCTGCTCGTTTGTTTATGGGGTACTCCATGCCATTCTCATGGGGGGAGGGGACTACCATCCACTTGGTGATGGATTTTGTACCTTTTGTTTGTATCCTTGGGGTCGCAACTGGGCTCAGCAGGGTTGATATGCATTCTTCAACCTTCTGTCTTGGCGCAGTTCTAATATGCCAGGTTACTTGCTAAATTTCTTTCCTTTAACTCTCCTTCTGGATGGGAGCCTCTGTGGAAAGCTGGCTTCAGTCAGCCATCTTGTCTCCTCCCCAGTGTGACTGTTTTATATGGGAAATATATGTAAGGGAATGAGAAAGAAATCAGTTTTATTGGCTTAGCACCCATGCTCCATGGTTAGGGCATGGGCCACATACACCGAGACTAGTGGGTTTAAACCTGGCCCAGGCTTGCTAAACAACAATGACAACTACAACAAAAGAGAAAAATAGTCGGGCATTGTGGTGGGCGCTTTTAGTCCCAGCTACTTGGGAGGCTGTGGCAAAAGAATTGCTTATGCCCAAGAGTTTGAGGTTGCTATGAGCTGTGACACCACAGCCTGGCACTCTACCAAGGGCAACAGAGTGAGACTCTGTCTAAAAAAAAAAAAAAAAAGAAAAGAAAAAAAGATATCAGTTTGTTTGTTTGTTTGTTTGTTTGTTTTTAGTATGACCCTGTTTGTATCCACAGGTTAGATGGCCTGGATGTACATAGACTATGGTAAAAACAGGATTCCTCTAGTTTAAATCAAAAGCATTCTTTATTCTGAATTTTTCTTATTGATCTTATTACTGTGTCAATCCACTAAGCTCTCAAAAAAGGGTAGAATTATAGTGTTTGTAGTAATCTCAAGAGGTCATTTTCATGAGTTCTAACTTTACCATCAAATAACTTTTTATAACCCTTCTGTGAAAGGGACTCTGTATCTTTCAAGAAAATGACTCGCATTTGTAGAGACATCTTTTTCCCTTGGAAAACTATATATTGAGATCAATGGATAGTTTTTAAGAAGAAAACAGCTCAATGGAAGGTTTAATTGTATGTTTCCAAATAAACTCATTCTCAACATTGTTGTAGGGGTAGGTGGAGGAACAGGAGGGAAAAATCGCTTTCATTCATTGAATTTCTTTACTATCCAAGTCAAGATGGCACCATTGATTTTACCAAATAGTTGATCCTAAGCTATCTTAACTTTTTATAGGTCACTCTTCCAAGGTTAATGAAAAAAAATGGAACTTTGCATCTTTGATGTTTCATTGAACACTGACTTGGTGTTAGTGCTTCTTTTGTAACTTTTGGAAATTCATATGTGCCTGTGAGAATGGTGTCAGGCATTGGGTTGAATGAACAAAGCAATGAATTATTTGAATGAAAATGTTCCCTCCCAATCAATCTAATATTCCCTCCCAAATCAATCCCTCTGACATGCCCAATCAAAACTAAGTTTCTTGGTAACTATGAGCCAAAACATGAGTGACACTCAAAAGAAGAAAAGAAATTACTCTTCCAAATTACCGTGAAACACCCACAGTCCGGATACAAAATAGTCTCCAAAACTGAATCTCATCTGCATAAAATGTGTCTCTGAATCTGCAGCTAAATGAGGAAATAAAGCCCTGATATTTAGAGTAAGTAATGCTTTGGCTCATTTGCCTTTTGATATGGTGCATTTTTATGATTGAGAGGAAATGACACCCTGAAAAGGGCAGATTGGGGGTGGTGGGGAGCAGCAGGCAGCGAGGGTGGAGAAATTAAGAGCAAAGCCATTGAGAGGAGAAACATAAAAAATATGTAACTCTAGCATGTGATATTTCCAACAGGTTTTATATTAATCAAAAAACCACTAGCCAAATTTATAATTTAAAAGGTTTTGAACAATTTGGAACGATAAGTGATTCATCAATTTCAGCAACAATTTCCAAGACCCATCTTATATATTGAACACACACACTAAATAGCAAAGAGCATTACAGTAATCTTTTGATTGTTGGGTTCGAAATATTTTCCTCAATTTTAACAACTTCATTCAGGTATAATTGGTATACAATAAACTGTGTGTATTTTAAGTGTTCAACTGACATATCTGTACACTTGTGAAGCCATCACCACAATCAACATAATCAAGCATAACCCCAAGATTTCTTTCTCATGCCCTTTTGTATTCCTCCCTTCTGCCTGTATCCACTTCCCTCTCACCCCCAGGAACCACTGATCTGCACATTATCATTATAGACAAGTTTACATTTTTTATAATTTTATATAATTTAAAATCACACCATATGTATCCTTTCTTATCTGGCTTTATTTCACCCAGGAAAATTATTTCGAGATTCATTCATGTAGTTGAATGCGTCAACTTCTTTCTTGGTGAATATGATAAACAGATACATACATACGGAGATATATCATATCCATATGGACTTTTTCTTTTTTTTTAAGATTTTGGCTATTATGAACCAAATTGCTGTGAACATTCATGTATAGGTCTTTGTGTGAAAGTTTGTTCTCCTTTTTGTTGGGTAAATACCTAAAAGTGGCATGTCTGGATCATAGAGCAGTAATATGTTTAACTTTTCAGGAAACTGTTTTCCAACGTGGTAGCACATTTTGCATTCTCTCCAGCAACTATGAGAGTTCTAGTTTCTCCACCTTCTCACCAAAACTTAGTATGGTGAGTCCTTATAATTTTAGCCACATAAGAAATATGTGGTAGTATTGATAGGGTAAACTACTGCTACCTGATGTTGTTAGGGGGGCCTAACGCAGCCCCATATGAACCCCTTCCCCCTGCTCCTCCTTTTCTCCTCTAAACACAAAGGACCTAGTTAGTTAACCCCAAAGTCAAGTTTGAGCCAAAGGATCCTAACTCACGAAAGCCCTCCAGGCAAGCTGTGGCATTTTCTTATCCCCTACAATCCCATATAAAAGGGGTTTCTAACATCTGGGCCACAGATGCCCTCTTGTGCTTTCCAGGCAGGCCACCTTCCCCTTGAATAAACCTGACCTGAACATCTTCTTTCCAGTCTTCTCTCTGGGTGCTGCTGCTTACACATTTCAGATGTCAAAGTCTTCAAATCATTCCCTCTTGGCTCCGTGTCTATGGCTCAAGCACCTAAGGCGCCAGCCACATACACCTGAGCTGGCAGGTTGGAATCCAGCCTGGGCCTGTCAAATAAAAATTATGGCTGCAACCAAAAAAAGCCAGGCATTGTGGCAGGTGCCTGTAGTCCCAGCTACTTGAGAGGCGGAGGCAGGAGAATCACTTGAGCTCAGGAGTTGGAGGTTGCTGTGAGCTGTGATGACACAGCACTCTACCCAGGGCAAAAGCTTGCAGCTCTGTCTCAATAATAATAATAATAATGATAATAATTCCCTCTTATATTTTGTCTGTTTGTTTTTTTTCAGGGTGGAGAGTAAGCCAGTTCTGTTACTTCATCTTTGCCAAAAGCTTCTCTCAACTTATATCACAGGCGGGAAAACAATGAGAACAATAATAATAATAAAATAAACAAACAAGAATAAACTTTCACTCATCAATACTAGCTCTCTAAGCAAATTTCTCAGTGTAGGCACTTTTGGCCTGAGAGGATTTGTCTCCCTTTATATAACAATACAGGTGTCAGTTCTAGGTGAGGACCACCCCTTGTATATGGAAAATAGAGGCCAGTTCTCATCAGAAAAGCCTTTCTTGACACACAAAGTAAAACAGTAAATTATTCTATAGTGTATCACCATTCTTTTGGTTATTGTACTTATTACTACTTGATGTTTTCTTTTTAATTTGTTGATTAAACACACCTTTTTTTTTTTTGTCTCCCTGAGTTCAAATCCTCTCCATCAAAGCACATACCTTTCAGTCTTATCAGAGTCTATTTCCCTTAGCCAAAACAATACCTGGCCTATTGTAAGTTGGGAAAGTGTTTTTCTGGCTCTGGCCTTATAGCAACTATTGCTCCAATAGAAAGGACTTCAAAAGAAAAATCAACTTACCAAAAAAAAAAAAAAAGTTAGTACCACCAGGAAGTTCTGTGTTCACTGACATCTACACACCGTCTCCATTTTCCTATTGCTGTGTAACCTGTGATGTTTTCTTGAAATTTTCTTCTTATCTGATTTCTGTCTACCAGTTACTATTCCTGTTGCTTAACATTTCCTGTTCTGGGGACTGGGCTTCAAAGTCACCATCATATCTTCCCTGCATATCAAATCCCCAAAAGAAACAAAAACAACATCTTTCCCTGAGCTTATTATTTCTGTAAACAATCACAGAACTTCATGTTTTATTTTTTATACCCGAGCTACTTCTACTAAATCCCAGTATTCTTTCCTCACAGTGCTGTCCCGGAAAACACCTTTCCATTTAATTGGCCATCTTCTCAGTTCAAACCAAACTTTTTTTCTGTCCTAACTGGGCTGTCTGCTTCCAAGGTCCCCTTTTGCTTTAGTTCATTTTATGCATGACATCCAGATAGTGTTCCGGAGGTAAATTATCACTGTACTATTCTTTCACTAAAAAGCTTTACTGACTTTCAAGCAAGGGATACAAATGACCAACCTATGGCTGGACATTAGATGTACGTATATTCTGTTTGGTTGGCTTCCTCAGTTTTAAAACATCTTTTTAGCCCTTTCTTAAACAATTAAGGGATTTTTTTTATTGTTTCAGGTTAATTTGTAGGTACAGAGAATTAGGTTACAATGTTTGCATTTGTTAAGGAGAGTCCCTCTTATAATTTTGTCCCGCCCCCAAGAGATGTCCCACATACCCTAACATTGTGCCCTTTGAGTGAAAAGCAAAATCAGAATTTCAGATTTCTCATAAAAACCTAAAAGATCTGAGATATTAGGCTTAGGCTCCCAGGAAGTAATGAACAGCTGAGTATTAGCCGCTTCCTGTAGACTAAGTAAATCTTTTCTAGTTTGCCGGACTCTTCAACAGTCCCTAATATCTTCCTGATGAAACCAAGTGCGATTTTTGTTATTTAAGGTTCAGTTGGTGCTGTCATTTTACCCAGAGTGGAGAAATATATCTCCTGTCTCTTTCTCAAACATAACAAAATGAAAGCATGGGAAGGCTACATATTTAAATTATAAGTGAAAGACAACATATTATTTGCTTATGGAAGTGAAAACAATTTGTAAGTATTTATTTAATACGGACAAAAGTGGGAAAATGGCGACTTCAGAAGAGAGCGGGACTTGAGGTGGCAGAGGCAGCCCAGGGGAAGCATTTATGACCTTTTACAGTGAAGTGAAACAAACTAAAAAGAAAGACTCGGTTCTTACATCCAAAAATCAAATCGAAAAATTGACCCGTCCTGGTTCCTCTTACTCCTCTTACTTCAATTTGATTCCATTTGAGGTTCTTCAGATAGATCCTGAAGTCACAGATGAAGAAAAAAAAAAAGGTTTCAGCAGTTACCCATATTGGTGCATCCTGACAAAAATCAAGATGGTGCTGACAGAGGCTTTTGAAGCTGTGGACAAAGCCTCAAGTTGCTACTGGATCAGGGACATAAGAAGAGGGCCCTGGATATAATTTAAGTGGGAAAAGACTTACACAGAATGCTCTGTGAGTGAAAAAAAAAAAAAAAGACAAAGAAGGAAAGAAAACCTACCATTGTAGAGGAGGAGGATCCTGAGTTGTTCAAACAAGCATCTAAACAGATCTGAAACTCTTTGCTCAGCTGTAAATTAAAGAGGAAAAAAGAGAGAGGCGGAAGAGATGTGTGAAAGGAAAACAGCAAAGGGAAGACAAGGTTGAAGCTCGAGAAAAAGCCAAACGAGAAAGAGAGCAGCAGAAAACCTTTGAGGAAAGTCGAGATGGTCGTGTGGACAGCTGGTGAAACTTTTGAGCAAATACAAAGGGGAAGAAAGGGAAGAAAAACCACACCTTCCTGAGACCACTGGAAGTGAAAGTGGAGCAGGGCGAGCGCCCAGCTGGGGTCACAGACACGGAACCCTCCCAGCTGGCTCCCTTCCTGAGTGGAAGGACTCATGGACTCCTACTTTCCTCCCACTTCTACCCCAACATAGAGTAGGATTTGCTTTTTGGTTCATTTGGTTTCAATGCAATTTAATATTGAGCAGAGTAATTATTTAGTACTTTGAAATGAGGAGCGTGGTTTAAAAAAGTCCTTCCCCTCCCTTTCCTCTTAGGACAACCAGATTGGAAGGTGCCACCAGGGGTCCTGCTTTCTCTTCCTGCAGCCAATAACTTAACGTTTTGTACTTCACTGAATTGTGATGGTTAGAAACTTCGTGAACAGTTTGTGGAAATCATCTAATTAAACATGTTGCTTACAATGGTGTTGCCGTAACTTCAAGCCCGAGCCACCTTAGGGAATCCCTTCAGCTCTGTGGCTTCTTGTTGGATGTGCCATTCTGGAAAGCTCCAGATGAGGCAGGGAAGCAGCTGGGCACACAGAGCAGTCACTTGGTGCCCCGGTGCCCTGGTGTTTGGTGGGTACACTCCTGTCTGACCAATCAGCATGGCCCCAGGCCACTTAAACCTGTCCACTTTCCAAAGAACTAACCATCCTCTATTCAATACCATGGTGTCCCAGTCTATCTGCATTCATTAGTGGTAATATTCTTTATGTATAATAGAGATGGAGAATAATATGGAGAAAAGTGTATGCCTATGGCTTACACTTGGCACTCTCCATGCCTTCCATCATCTCTGCCCTCTATGGGGATGAGAAGTTGTGATTCCATCAGGCTATATTCCAAGAGGTGAATAGACCCCTCACTGGGCATCCAGTACTCTCCAGAACAGAGGCTCATCTGACTTTTTAACCCTATCTCCACTAGCACTGCTGTCTAGCCCTAAATCTCTCTTCTATAGCCTCACTCTTATCAAAAAAAAAAAAAAAAAATCACAATTCACCCACACTGGGTTTGTGAAAAGCCTTCCCATTCAATTCCCTTGTCAAAGGTCACTCTCCTCCTGATCTGTCTGCCAGATGTGTCTTCCTTCCTCTCAACTTCTATAGCACCATGTTTCTTCCTTACTTATGGGGCCTGTGTTCTGCTCCAGGCTTTAATTTCCCACTGGGGATTATGTCTGGAGTTCTGGAAGGCCCCAAAGAAGGAGAGGATATATTTAGAGAGAGAGGAGAATGAAGTGTGCTGGGGACAATAAATAGCAAATATAAATGTCTGACATTTAAAGATATAGTACCCAGGACATTTTACTCAGATATGCATACACACACTCTCTTGCATAAATGATTCTAGAAGAAATATCGCATAGTTATTAAGATCATGGGTTTTTGAGTTAATAGTATTTACCAGTAATGGGGTATTCTAGCTGAGTCTAATTCTTGGACAAATTAGTTAATCCCACTGAACCGGTTTCTTATCACTAAAAAAAAACTATGGGTTTAATAATATTTCTTTTATAGTGCTGTTAAAAAGATTAAATGAATGTAAAATATTTAGTGCAATGCCTGACATTTTCTAAGAAGAGCACTGTGAATAATGCCTGTTGTGACAAGGTAGTAATTTTAAAATAATTAGTGCACTTTCTTCTTTGGCTTTCTAAGCACACAACCCCTACCCTAGTACGAATAAAGGTGGAGAAAGGGAATGAGCAATAATACAAAGGAAAAGCAAATAAATGACACATTTCCATATTTGACATTGAAATTATAATAGAAATATGCATCAAGACATTAGCCTACTAAGCCAAATGATCATTTTGAGAGATGACTTTAAAATGTCCTTAATATCCTGCTCATTATTTTTTAGCATGGCAGGGCTAGCACATTTAAGCTCATAACTAGGCTTTTGAAGTTAGAATTTTCCATGGAGAGGCCCAGACAGCAAGATTAAAGTGGAGAGTTGGCCCCTTTCTGGCCCCAGGGGATTATGGGAGATAGGGAACAGGAAGGAGGGAGGAATTTACAGGTGAGTTGCTGCTTGCAGTTGTCCTTTCAGTCATGCTGTCAACATACAATGAGGCCCTTTCTCCCATTTCAGCACTGCTGTTGATTCAGTCACTACCTTCGGAGAAAGGTGATAACTTTCTCAGAAAAGGAGAAAGCTAAAATTTCATCATTCTAGGAATATGATGGCCAGAAGTAGTTTCTTTCCATAATTCAAGCTATTTTGGCTAACTTATAGGGCTTGAGCTATTCTGGCTCTTTTACAGAAACACCCGGTGTTACATCGAAATTTCCTGCTGATAATCAATCAAACATGCTTTTGGTTGTATCCTGTGTCCCAGTATGCTCATTCCAAAGTTTATCCAGCCCTCTAGCTCTCATCTCTCCTCTTCTTTTTTATGTAGAATGAAAATGATTTCATTTTTTGAGATGAAGAGATGAATAGTATATGCTCCCTATAAAAAATTTCAGATAATTATGCATACAAAGAGAGAGACTAATACCTGAAATCTACCTATCCTGCAGTAACACCAGTATAATACGATTCTCTTTTTGCATGCCTCAGCATGAATATAGACATATTTTCATATGTATATTTTTCATATAATTTACTTTTCATAATTTACTTTTGGGGGGAGGATTTTTATGTTATAGTTTCATCTTTTTTTTAATTACTTCTTCCTTTCTTCACATACACAGGGACTTCAAAAAATTTGTGGAAAAATGGAATTAAAAGAAAAAGTATATAAGCTTTATTTCTCAGCATAAGCTCCATCAAAGTCAAGATGATTTCATAAGCAACAGCAAACATTTAGCCCATCCCTAAAGAACTAAGGGTCTTGGGAATTAAATTGTGTCAATGTACTCTTTTTTTACATCATTAACAGAAGAAAAATGAGTGCCCTTAAAGATGTTTAGAACCAGAGCGTTGCATGGAGAGGACTCTCTAGTGAAAGTTTCCAGGGTGTTTTTCTGCTAAAGCTTGGGCTGATTTTCTCAGGATACTCTTATAATAAGCAGAGGTTATCATTCTAGAGCCCTTCAGACAGTCAACAGGCAAATTGCTTTGAGTATCTAGAAACAATTTAGCCATGACCTTTGCTTTTGACTGGTCTGCTTTTGCTTTGATTGCGCCATGTCTACTTCTTTGTAGCCATTGCTTCAATTATGCTTGTCTTCAGGATCATATTGGGAAAGCCATGTTTCATCTCTTATTAAATTCTTCAAAGAAATGCTTCAGGATATTAAACCCAGTCATTGAAAATTTCCACTGAGAACTCTGCTCTTATCTGCATCTGATGTGGACAACAGTTTTGATCCTTATCCAGTGGAAAGTTTGTGTAAGTTGAACTACTTGAGATTTCTATGGTGTTGGCTGTTGTTTCTCTTGTTTATTATTGGTCCTATCAATTAAAGAACCAAGAAGATGAATTTTCCTCAAATTGACGTGGCTGGTCTGCTCCTGAGGGCTTCATCTTCAACATTATCTTGTCCTTTCTTAAAATGAGTTGCATTTGTACACTGCTGAGTTCTTTAAGGCATCGTCGCCAGGAACATTTTGTAAAGAATCACTGATTTCACCGTTTAGCTAAAATTGAAGCAAGAATAAACATGAAATTTATGGTGAAGCTTGAGTGGAAGCATGGTGAAATCAGTGATTCTTTACAAAAATTTTATGGGGACAATGCCTTAAAGAAATCAGCAGGATACAAATGCATAACTCATTTTAAGAAAGGACAGGACAAAGTTAAAAGGGAAGCCCCCAGGAGCAGACCAGCCACATCAACAGATGCTTGTTGATCTATTGTCTCATTTTTTTTAATACAATATTGAAAATGAGGCATGAAAGTCTTCAATTATTGTTATTGAATTATCTATTTCTTCCCTCAATTCTGTTATATTTTGCTTCATGCATTTGGTGTTACACCTAATTTGCTGTTATTAGGTGTTTATATGCTATAAATCTATATCTCTTTGCTTGATTGACACTTTAAATCATGACCAAGTGTCTGTTTCTTTTTCTTTCTTTCTTTTTTTTTTTGAGATAGAGTCTCATTTTGTCACCCTCAGTAGGCTGTTTTGGTGTTATAACGCACAGTAACCTCAAACTCTTGGGCTCAAGTGATCCTCCTGTCTCAGCCTCCCAAGTAGCTGGGCATATAAGGCACAATGCCAGGCTATTTTTAGAGACAGAGTATTGCACTTGCTCAGACTTGTCTCAAACCTGTGAACTCAGACAATCCAGCCACCTCAGCCTCGCAGAATGCTAGGATTACAGGTGTGAGTCATGGTGCCCAGCCCCCAAGTATCTCTTTTAATCTCTAATGACTTTTTATTTTAAAGTTTATTTTCTCTAACATTAGTATCCCCAATCCTGCTTTCTTATGGTTGCTATTTGCATGATAATTTTTTCCAGTCTTTTTCTTCCAGTCAATTGCATTTGACTCAAAAGTGTGTCTCCTGTAGACAACATATAGTTGGAACTTGTTTTCTACCAATTCTGTCAATCTCTGACTTTTGATTAAATTGCTTATTTGTTCACATATAATCTTATTATTAATATAGTTGGATTTACATCTGGCCTTTCAATTTTTCCCCCATATGTAATATTGTTTCTCTATTGCTTTCTTTTGTACCATGTACCATTTTAATTCCCTTAATTATTTCTTACCTTACATTTTTCCTTCCTTCCTTCCTTCCTTCCTTCCTTC
>CAUYPK010028600.1:0-64920 GCA_963574355.1 Loris lydekkerianus | reverse complement strand
ACCCCAAACTGCTTGTATCCATTATGTCTCAGTTCTCAGTAGAAATTAAATAGATATGGAGACTTTACCTCTTACATGTTTACATGGATGGAGCTGGAACATACTCTTCTTAGCAAAGTATCTCAAGAATGGAAGAAAAAGCGTCCGATGTACTTAGTCTTACTATGAAACCAATTTATAGCTGTCTTATGAAAGCTACAACCCAATTATAGCCCAAGAAGAAGGGGAAAGGGGGGAGGGAGGGTAATTGGTGGGACCACACCTACAGTGCATCTTACAAGGGTACATGTGAAATTTACTAAATGTAGACTATAAATGTCTTAACAACTAAGTAAGAAAATGCTGTGAAGGCTATGTTAACCAGTTTGATGAAAACATTTCAAATTGTATATAAAACCAGCACATTGTACCCCATGATTGCATTGATAAACACAGCTATGATTTAATAAAAAGAAAAAGAAATTAAATAGATCATATCAGAAATTTTCTATTACCTGTGGAAGACTTAATGAGAAGGTTGCTTTCTGGCCAGCACGTGTACTCAAAGAGAGGATTTTTATCTTTCAGCGTTAAATGAACCCACCATAGACTACGGCTTCCAGAGGCTTCAGAAAGTCATCCCCAGGCATCCCGGAGACCCCGAGAGATTAGCTAAGGTAAAATGCTTTGGACATTGACGAGTACAAACCTTCCTGTAGAATTTCAGCGAACTTAGACAAAGCCAGCCATTTAAGTACCATTAAAATTAATTAAGCTTTGAAATTTGGCTAAGCTTGAAACACAAAATGCACCTAAAATACCTACTAACTATGAAATATGCTATGACTAATCTCTGCAGAAGTCTGAAGACCTCTGCAGGTGTATAAATATACAATATAAATATACAGATATAAATATATCTGAATATAAAACAGATACACCATAGGCATATTCCACTTATAAAATATTACCAATTTTATATAAATAATTATTTGCGTAATTGCTTAAACGCGTAAGCTCTCACGCCTTTGTATTTAAATATGATTTTATTTACCCATAATTGCAGGGACCAATTAATCCACAATTTATTATTCATGGAGGCCCTACTATGTACATATTTAATGAAGAGAAAAATGCCTTCGTGACATGAAGTTTCTGTGAAATGGCTATGAAATGCACCCATTTTAAATGAACCTGCATGTGACAATTATACCATTACTTGGGCCCAGGATGTTAGCTTTCTTTATTTAAAAACTACATCCATTTTTTGGTTATCATTCAACTAACGAGAAGCTACTAAATTTGTACTTTTATATTTGCGCTTAAAAGGCACCAATCATAAAATGCTGTGTTCTCTTGCCTGTACTGTGAGTAAAATTTACCACTGTTGTTCCTCCATCACGTGCTTTATTTTTTTCCTGGAAAAATCCTCAGCCCCACCATTAAATTAGATGATATCTGGAAAGTAGGTTAATAGCGATTTAAAAGGCCATAAAAAACAGGAGGTGGGAAAGACAAAATGAGAGGAAAGGGATTAGTGATTACTAATTCTCTCTGGTTAAAGTGAACAGGGGGAAATATTATTGGAAGAATTCATCTTTATTAGAAAAAAATTTTGCAGAAGGCATTGCCAAGATAATTTCAGTACTCTGGACAACTCCTTGGCAAACGGCTAAGCTCAGGTCCATCAATCATTTTAAGAATATATTTGGATAATTAGAGTACCAGATTTTTAAATGGAATGGTGTAAAAGTCGTTTTTAATAGAACATTCATGACATTATTGGTTTTAACCAACCCCACCCACATGCCATTTCTGAAGCTCTTTTGTCAAGGGTAATTTCATATAGATACATATTTAGAAAAATATTTAAATATATGATTATATTCCACCTGTTAAACCCAATATTGGGTTTGGATAATTATTTATATATGGGGGAGGGAGGATGTGTGGACTTTTAATTTTTATTTCTAATTTTTTTGTTTGCTATTTTGAATTTTGCCTTTAGTTATACCCTAACCTCTCTTTGCTTTTCCAGGAGATGCTTCTGAAGAGAGCTGCGGACCTTGTGGAGGCCCTCTACGGCACACCGCACAACAACCAGGTGAGAATCTCACGTTCTGTTGTACTTGACCCTTCCCGCTGGCGAAGATGCTCATGTCCACCTGCCATTTTGCAGGACATCATTCTGAAGCGAGCCGCGGATATTGCTGAAGCTCTCTACAGCGTCCCCAGGAACCCCAGCCAGATCCCAGCTCTTTCCACCTCCCCAGCTCACGGGGGCATGATGGGCATTAATTCCTATGGCAGTCAGCTTGGCGTCAGCATCTCAGAGTCAACACAAGGAAATAACCAAGGTACCCCCTTTCTCAGAGTTAAAATCGAAGTGCATCTTATACGTTGAAAAACATTGGTGCTGGCTGGGTGCAGTGGCCGACACCTGTAATCCTACACTCTGGGAGACTGAGGTAGGAGGATGCTTGAGCTCAGGAGTTCAAGACCACCCTGAGTAAGAATAAGACCCTGTCTCTACAAAACATAGAAAAAATTAGCCAGGTGTCATGACACACACCTATAGTCCTAGATACCCAGGAGGCTGAGTCCGGAGGATTGCTAGAGCCTAGGAGTTTGAACTTACAGTGAGCTGTGATGATGCCACGATACTCCAGCCTGGGTCACAGAGCAAGAATTTGTCTTAAAATACATATGTATATATTTTTTATATATGTAGTATATATAATAATATAATTATATTAAATATATAAATATAATATATTGTTATATATATTATCATAATATATGTAGTATATAAAATATATGTATATAAATTATATATTTTATATATGTAATATATAATTATATTAAATATATAATATTATATATTTATGATATACATATTTGTGATATATATTTACCATATACTTATGATATGTAATATATATTTATGATATATATTATATATTTATGATAATATATATTGTCATAATATGTATAGTATATAAATAATATATATGTATTTTAAGACAAATTCTTGCTTGTGACCCGGGCTGGAATGTGGTAGTATCATCACAGCTCACTGTAGGTTCAAACTCCTGGGCTCCAGCAATATATACATATATGTATAATATATATGTAGTATATAAATATATATAGTATATTTTATATATGTATAGATATATATAAAAGGTTGGTTCTCTAGAGTAGAGTCAGGGTTTAAGTCACATACCATCAAACAGAGTATGTCCCTGGATAAATAATCCAATAAAACATTGGATTATTTCAACATTATAGATATCGGATTAGCTTCTCAGCTTTTGGGGTAGTGAGAAGAATCTCTTTGACTGGAAATGTTTTGACTATTATGAATTTAGGAGAATGTAAGATTATGGAAACGAGGGGGGGGGGGAAAGGCTATGCTTCTGCTGTTAAGATAATCAGATTAAATTGCAGGAAGAGGTTGAATATAGCCACTATCATTTATTATGCTCAGATTTCTCTTCCTGGTCAACAAGAGTGAGGGATTTGGTTTTATTTGGTGTCTTCTATTTTATATTATCTCATATACAAATATATAGCAATAAACTTATGCAGTCAACTGTGCTTTTACAGACAAAGTGTATCATGTCAAGAATTTTTTTTGCCAGTCCCATGGTAGCAGGATATTAGAGCTTAGTAATGTTAGTGTCACTAAAGCTGGTATTTAATCCCTCACTGCTAAACTTGACTGGCTTTAACAATAAAAATCAACCTCAATGAAAAAAACTATTTTATATTCTTTTTAAAATTTTATCATTAAAATCTATCATAAATCATTTTTAAAAGGAGTAAGTGTTCCTAATTACTTCCCTAACCTTGGGATAGTTTGGTTTCTAATTTCATTTATCTATCAAAAGAAAGTTCCTCAGTCTTTGGTCTAGGGTGAATTCTTCTCAAAAAAGAGTAGGTGGGACGTATTATGACTTTTTTTTTTTTTTAAGACATGGGACTAACCCACGGGCCATATATCAAATTCTTTTTCATTTGGTGACAAATTTGGGGTATAGTTTTAGCAACAGTTGTCCAGAGTGATTTATTTCAGGATAGATGAGGTCTGTGCTGGGGTTTCTGCAGTATAGAGAAGACATTATCCCTTCCCCGACCCAGTCACAGACCACGTCCTCCTGCCCTCATTAGGGGTGCTGCACAGTCTCAAGTCAAAGAAGAGCATGTTGGGAGTTGAGGCAAACTCATCAGTACTTTAACGTGAGAAGGATCCTCACCTCCTCCCAGGGCACAGCAATGACTTTGAACTCACATTTCTAAACTTGCATTCCCTAGGCTACAAGTTGTTCTGGAGATGTTATTAGGGTGCCTTTTCCCTTCACCCTCCCTCCCCTGACCCCCAAAGTGGCTACGGGATGTTACATTTGGCAAACACTAGGCTAGCAACGTTAAATTAGTTTATTTGTCCTCTACCTTCCGTCTGTGAATCTGTAAGAGATGGCTATAGTACAGTGTCTGCCCAGCTGAACTTGACCGCAGAATGTGCTCGTGACATGAATTAGCATTTCACAGGACTCCAGGGTCCCGTGAAACACGATTCAGGAGATGGCACGGCACACTGCCCTCACTCCCAGCTGTGAGCTGGAGGTGCCGAGTGCAGGTGTGAAGGGTGGGGGGAGATGTCAGGGACACGGCCAACGTGGGTGGGAGAAAGAGAAGGAAGAATAAAAGGCTGAAGCCGGACTGCACGTTCCCCACCACTGCTCGGGGCCGTGGTGGGAAGCCTGGGGCCCGTGTGGCCCTGCACGAGCTGCGTGGGCCTGATGGTGCCCCAGCCGCTCACCTGGGCTTTCCTCTGCCATCAGGGTATATCCGCAACACGAGCAGCATCTCCCCGCGGGGCTACTCGTCCAGCTCCACGCCCCAGCAGTCCAACTACAGCACTTCCAGTAACAGCATGAACGGCTACAGCAACGTCCCCATGGCCAACCTGGGCGTGCCAGGCTCCCCGGGATTCCTCAACGGCTCACCCACAGGCTCCCCGTATGGAAGTAAGTGCTTCTCCGTCCTGCCATGCTGCTCTAGGTTACTATTATTTAGCTTTTTTGGGGGAAAAGTCGCATTCCTAGAGCTTCCCACCTTGTGGGAGAGCAGCTTAACTTCCTGATGACAGGTGCTTCTTATGTTTTGTTCTTTTGCTTAGCTGGACTTTATGGCTCTTGCGGTGACATAAGGACCAATGGGGGAAAAGAATAAAATGATTGTCTTCTTTCGGAGAAAGAGGTTATGTCTCCTGTGCAGATAGGAGTGAGGAATTAGGGTTCCATTTCAGTTAGTGTGTGTGCTCTGCATTAGACACTTGCTGATGTCATATTTAATCTTCCTAAGGACTTGACCTCCATGTTATAGTTGACTCTCCCAAGATCACACAGCTACTCTGTGATAATTTGGGCCCAGAATTGATGACTGCTCAGTCATCACACCAGACTCCGTTTGCTTTCCCCTTCTTTACGCACCTCCAGAGAGGTGGAAGTTGACGTTGCATAATCGTGTGAAATATTGACACAGAACCTCTTCATCTTGGTCTGTGGTCTAGCAGCAAAGTTCCTGCTCTGGGACGTTGTGACAATGCTCTGGGGACTGTGCCGGTAACTTTCACAATGTCCTAGGAGCTGGAGGTGGCATGGATTCTTCCAACCTGCCTAGGGAATAATTCAGGCCAGGGGACAAGCTGTCGTGGAGAGTCTGATTGGGGAGAGTGTTCTGGAAATGCTAGGTCTTGGTGCAAGGTTCTGAGGCATATCCTCCTTTCACCCAGAGAGGTTCCCTCATGCCAGGACCAAGGACATGTCACGGGCACGTCTGCCATGGCCTGTGGCTCTCTGGGGGCACATGCCTGTGAGTAATTTCTGGGTTATTGCTTCAACTCCTACACTCAGCACTGCACACTGTGATGAAAATGTGGTGCCAAGTAGCTAAGGGGAGTAGAGGTTCTTTTAGTACAAGTGGAATCTTGTTACTGTAAAGATAGGAGTCCTATATTGTATCTTATCAGATGGCCCAGGTGAACTAGACTAGTGTGGTCTAGAGAGACAAAGGATTGCTTGATTTGTTTCTTTACTTGTTTTGACAATGTTTTGGGGGGAATCATCAGTGTCAAATGGGCATGTGAGTGTATAAAACAGACTCTAATAAGAAACAGGTAAAAGAAAACCGTACGTTTAGGAAATTTAGATAAATCCAGGAGTCAGGATGACTGTCATTGTATCTACTCAAGGTGGTCTTTAGTTTGGTTCTGAGTTTACAGGATAGTACAGCAAAGAGAGAAACACTATTTGTTGGAAGGTTTTTACATGCACATGTTATTTTATTAAGTAGCTCAGGAGAAACTGGACATATCTGTGAGTAAGATTTTAGGTCTTTTTTATGCTTACCCATTGAGAAGGTGCCTAGCGTCGTGAAGGGACCACATTTTTAATAACCCTGCAAGTGTTGTGATCATTAGATCCCTGGCATAAATAATGTTACATCATAACAGTGATAACAGTAAGATGAGTTAATTGCATTCGCTTTACAACTTAAAAACCACGTTCACGTCCTTCCAGATCCTCACAAACTTGTGACATGAATGTGAATTAACTTCTTTTTACCTTGGTAATTATCATTTTCCCTTGTAAGAGATGAAATTCTTACATGACTTCAAGGTTTGAGAGCAGTAAATAGTAAAAATGGGACTCAGGTCATCAGAATATCATGTTTCTAAAATTATTCAATAGAATATTCAACACATTTATAATACTAGGTTGAACCATATGAAATTTCCTGATTATTATTTTTTGAGACAGAGTCTCACTATGTCATCCTCAGGTGAGTGCTGTGGCATCACAGCTCATAGCAACCTCCAACTCTTGGGCTTAAGAGAATCTCTTGCCTCAGCCTCCCAAGTAGCTGGGACTACAGGCACCTGCCACAATGCCTGGCTATTTTTTATTGTTGTCATTGTTGTTTAGTAGGCCCAGGTTCAAACCTACCTGTCTTGGTGCGTGTGGCTGACGCCCTAACCACTGAACTACAGGTGCTGAACCTCTGATTCTTTCCTATAATTGTGTATGTATTAGATTGAACCATGTGAAATGGTTTAAAAAAAGGTCAATTACAAACACAGTGGTGGGAAGGGAGAGAAAAGGAAAAAGAATCACTATTTCTTTCTAGATAATTCACTGACTAGGGAGCATTCCGGCAAATGACAATTTTCTTCCACTGTCCTTTCCTGGTCACCTAAACCCACAGCCACAAGAAAAACAATAGCACCCCCAATCTTCAAATCACCATTTAAAACAAGACAGCGTACACAGAATAGGAAAAAGAAAAGAGGAACTCTTTCCTGCCCAACCAGGTCTCCTAGCGCCTCCCCAATCTAGTGTGATCCTTACACCTTCACTTTTGGAAGTCAGGTGTGAAGAACTCTACTGGGAATGGGATTCCAAACAGTGCATTCATTACAATCAAATTCTTCTGTATTTCTGACCAGCAAAGTGTCAACTTCTCTGGGAAGGGAAAAAAAAAAAGCCTGGGGGGGAAACCTTTTGTCAGTTCTGTTACTTGTGCCTGAAACACAATCCCATGACTTTTCATTTTATTTGTTTTTTGACGTGTCCAATAGGGCCGACCATGCCAGGGAGCCATCACTTGCCAGAGGCATTTAAAAAGAAACTGAGCCCACCCCTTTGGTCAAGTTTGACTTGTATTCCAGCCAACCTAGAGTATCAAAAACCTGCATCTTGACTGCTTTTGCTCTCACACTACTTCAGAAATGGCCTAACAGATGTTTTTTCAATTTTACATACAAAACTTCACTTCCTGGAGGTAGCAATGTGCGCCAAGTTCCAACTCAGTGCAAGCTTTTTTTTTTTTTTTTTTTTTTTTTTTTTATGGCTTAATTCTAAACCCCGGACAATAGGGGGTTATAATGAAATTCTGACCCCACAGCGCCAGCAAATGCAATGGCTCGGTGCAAAGGAGCATGTAGGCCCCGTGCGTTCCAACTGGGACTCTGCAAGCCGATCAATCCTTGTAAGAAGAAAAGTGGTTTTTCCTGAACTCCTCACGTTCACATAGATTTCTGGGCCAGACGTGCGTGCCTTTACTTTGGCCTCTCTCCATAGAGAGCTACATGGTCCTAGAAATTCTCAACTGGAAGTAGGTCTGATCAACTCTCCTCAAATGGTGTGCTCTTCTGTCCCCAAAGATGGTCTCTCAACAAGCCTGTAACACCCAGGGGGACCACGTTTTCCAAAGCAGAACAGCCACCAAGCCAACGCAAGTTTGGACAGAATCCAGGCAGGCAGGAATCCAACCTGTCCTCAAGGATTCCTATCTCACTTTCTTATAGAGCCCGAGACAGTGCTCTGGGCTAAATAGTTTTATATTTTTCAAACATAAATATTAAGAACCTTTCTATTATAAAATAGTAAATATTATAGAAAATGTAGCACAGTTTTTGAAAGAAAACAGACTCATCGTAAGAAACAGTCTCTTTTAATTAATAGGATTTTTTTTTTTCTGAAGAAATACAATAGCCCTATGCTCACGGTATGCAATTTAAAAAGTGTTTATAGGTTAAAAGAAGAAATGACTCACTGTAATTTTCAGAGGCTACATTAGACATACACAGTCCTACGCTGATGCACAGTTGATGAGATTTCTGCCAACAGGTGGAGGAAAACTGGTCAAACTAGGAAAGCTGTAGCTAGATGATGCAGATGGGGGTCCTGGAAATGGAGAAGGAATATTAGGAATGCTGTTTGCTTTAAAAGTTGACCACGATCATCACGTTTTTTCCCAGGAATTTGAGAATTTGTCTCTGCTCTTTTTTTTTTTTTATCAGAAGGGTTAGCAAACTTTTTATAGACAGTAAAATCAGAGGGAAAAATTATCATTATTCAAAAAAGCTAGCTGGGTGTGAAGGTTCATGTCTATAATGGAAGACCCCTTGAGGTCGGGAGTTGGAGCCCAGCCTCAGAAAGAGCCCATCTCTACTAAAAATAGAAAAATTCACTGACCGGGGTGTGTGTGTGTGCACGCTTGTAATCCCAGCTATCAGAGAGGCTGAGGTGGGAGGAGTGCTGGAGCCTAGGAATCTGAGGTTATTGTGAGCTATGATGCCCCTCCCCTCTAGCTTGGGTCACAAAGTGAGACTCTCTGCCCAATAAACACAAACAAAATAAGCCGTTTACTTATTGCTAAGGATATTACTTCTATCAAAGAAATATAATTTAACTTTTGAAAAATGGCTTTTACTATTTTCTTCTCCACAAGCAGTAAGACACATTCATTGTAGAAAATTTTGAAAAGAGGAAAAATTAAGGATATTTACAAGCGCATCAGCCAGAGATGCCCTCATTGAAAATAGGATCCTTCTAGACTTTTATTGTATTTTTAAAAATGGGTTTGAGGTTATTATGCAATCTGCTTTTTCCTACAAGTAGGCACATCTTCCTCTGTGATTAAATGTTTTCTGCAACGTTAGAATGCAATGCAAACATTAAAACTACGATATAGGTTTAATATAATTTCTCCTATTGTGGGTCACTTAAGTTATCTTCCAATTTTTCACTGTTATAAAAAATGCCCTTGGATTTATTATTTTTGGCACATTCATGATTATCTCCCTGGAATTAATTTCTGGAGATTAAATTAGTGGGTCAAAGGATAGGCACATTTTAAAATACTTTGATACATATTGCCAAAGTCCCTCCACAGAGGTTAATTCTCCCCTCAGAAAAGAATGAGTATGGTTCCCCGCCCTGTTAATTTTTTCTTAATCTTTATCCATTTAGTAAGTGGAAAATAACATCTTATTACTATTTTAATTAAGATTTTAATACTCACTGGTTTGAGTATTTCGTTTCTTCTTTTTTGTGTCTTTGGCCCATTTTTCCATTGGGGTGTTTTTCTAATTAACTTATAAACTATCAAGGATATAGACAGATCTAAAAAACTATTGCAAATATTTTTCTTAATTTCACATTTGTGTGTGCTACAGAAGTTTTTGATTATGTGGCAAATCTATCTTGTGAGTGTCTAGTTAGGCCTTAAGGTTGAAAGGATTATGCAAACTATATAACTGTCCTAATATTTCTACTAGCACTTTTATAATTTTGCTTTTACAAACAACTCTTTACTTAGATTTACTTTAGTCTCTAATGCTTAGGGAATTTTTCCATGTATTTATCTCTCCACTAATATAAAATGTCACCTTTATTAAGTAATAATTCTCATTTATACCCAGGTCTATTTTGGTCTAAAGCTTTCTATACAAGTGTAACTCTGATTTCATTGATGCAAATTTATCATCATCTTAACTTTATGGCTTTCCCATAGAAATTGTGTTTGTTCAAATACACAAATTTAAATTCCTTTTAGGATTTGTATATTTCCATTACATTTTAAAATTTTTGTAAAGCATATTTAAAACGGGCCTGGGCTCATTCTTGAGCTGCACTTTTACATTGTTTTCCTAACAAAAAAATCCCATTTTCTGTACAAGTGAGTTGCATGCTGAATATAAGTGGAATCAAGTGTGTGATTCACATTGTAAAAACCTCCTTCATCTTGGTGTCGACACGGAAACTAAGATGCCAGGAGGGGCCTGCGTGGGTCATGGGGAACAGCAGACATTGGAGCAAGGTCAGGGTCAGGGCCTCCTGAGTCTCAGCTTTTCAATTCTGTGCTTTTGTTTCATTTGTGCAAAAACCAAAACTGGGAGATGGTGCGTGGTGCTCAGCCCTTCATCTTACCTTACTACAGTGAATCAGCCCAATTTTCTATTCCTTTACTTCTTCCACTGTTAGGGGAGATTCTTCCCGAACCGTATCCTCTCCATTTTTTTTCCTCTTAGTTCCTATAACGTGAGGGGAAACAGTGACCTGTTCAGATATGTCCTTCTGAAGACCTGAGGACTACCTGAGGATAGTTTTCCGAGGGCTTTTTTGAAGTCTTTGTTTTGGAGTTCTGCTATAAAGGACTCAGAGTGGTGGTAAGCTGTATGAGGGCTTTGTACCTGCAGTTGAGTTAACATAGCCCAAAGTATATTTTTGGGGGGAGAACAAGGGTGGACTCTCCCTCAGGACAGCAGAACATTTACCTTTTAAGTCACCCGATGCTTTGCCTTCTCCTCATCTTCTTGGTTTCAGAATGTACATTGTTGGGTAGCTGTTCCATTGAAGGGACACGGCAGGTGTCAGCTCTGCTACAGGAGTTCACCCTGGGCTTTACCACGAGGCTCCAGCAAATCTTTTGCCATGTTACGTGACTTGGAGCTACTATTATTCGGACAATTCCGAATTCTGGAGGTTATGGTTAAACCTTGACCTTACACTGTAGGGTACTCTATCTAACATTATCATCCTTGTGAATTCTGCTATGTTTAACTTGCTCAAGAAAGGGGGAAACCAGACAGAATTATCTTCTTTCCTGATGGGACCTGGTGGCATATCCAACAGTAAAAAGTGAGGCCTTCATCATGGAAGTTGCCTTGCTTTTGGCGTCTCTGAAATTATTTTAACGTCCATATTGGTGTTTCTTTCTAAACATTATGTCAGGGGAGTCTGATTTGAAGTTTTATTTCCCAGGAGCCCTAAAATCACAGGGGGAGGGAAATAATCCTCTCCATGTTAATAAACTTTTACATTTAACGAGGATGTGGCCCACCAAGATGGCACTCTCGCAGAAGACGTTAACCCTTCTGGCCAAATGTCCAGCATCCTAGGAGTTACCAGGGAGGAACAAAACTCCCAGATAAGACTTCTTTGGTGGTAAATAAACAGGTGCAGGGCAGAGTTGATGATTTTTTTAAGGCATGGTTGGGGTCTAAGACCTGTCTCAATCTCTGCTGCCGTCTTCCTGAGCATCAGTGCCCGAAGAGCACCCTGCCTCTCAGTCTTGGGTACATGCCTCTAAGACTGGGGTTCTCAACCTTCCTAGTGCCGCGACCCATTAACACAGTTCTTCATGTTGTGGTGACCCTCAACCATAAAATTATTTGCATTGCTACTTCCTAACTGTAGTTTGGTTACTGTTATGAATCGTAATGTAAATATCTGATAGGATGTATTTCCATGGGTTGCGACCCACAGGTTGAGAACCGCTGCCTAAAAGGATTACTATGTGAGTTGTCTATTCTTCCCACCAGACAGGGTGGGAATGTTGTCACATTCATTTTTTTTAACCCCTGGAAATTAATAATTAATATCTCTCTCTGATACACACTAGTTTCTGGATGAGCCCCTTTCTAACGGTGGATTACACCTTTGCTTTCCAGTCATGTCATCGAGTCCCACCGTGGGATCCTCCAGCACGTCCTCCATCCTCCCGTTTTCTTCCTCCGTTTTCCCTGCTGTCAAACAGAAGAGTGCCTTTGCCCCCGTCATCAGGCCCCAGGGCTCCCCTTCCCCTGCCTGCTCCAGTGGCAACGGAAACGGATTTCGAGGTAATGATAGGGACACCTTGGGGGTGAGCAAGGTGCCTGTGCTCCCCGGCCAGCAGCAGCCTCTAATGTCTTCACTGGAGGCTTGCAATACCCTCAGGCTCATACTCAATCCAAAAGCAAGGGGGGCAGGGACAGACCTGACCGCAAACTCCCCTGGTCATGGAATTGACCAAGGTAGAGCTATATACATACGGTCCAAGAGTGGCTGGACTCCCTCCACTCTGCAGTCCCCAAAGCCATTCTGCCCTTTCCCTAGGGTCCACCCTGTGGTGATGACTGCTTACCTAATCGGCTTCCCGCCCTCATGCAAACACGTTTTCTCGCAAGTACAGACAGAAGCCATGGGGAGTCACCACGCCCTTCTGAGCGTTCTTACTGTGTGCTAGTTAAATGGGCAAGGGAGAAAGAGAAAAACCAACTGCTTCTTAGAACAGAAATTAGTATCACTCATCAACCCCATTTTTGAGCAATGTCCTAAAATCTAAACTGACCTGAGGACATACCCCAAATGTGAGGACTCTGAGAATCTGCTCAGCTCAGCGTGAAGGATGAGGTAGCTGAGGGCAAGGAGCACATTGGAAACTGCTGAGGTCTGGGGTCCGCATTATTCTGGGGTTGTTATGAAAACATTGGGGTAAAACCAGGAAGAACAGGGTTCAGTTAACCCCCCAGGGATTAGAGATTGTCAGAGCTGGGCTGTCCTTGGGACAACTGTGAACCAGTTGTCAGCACGGCTCTGGGAAGTCCATTCAGTTCCTGTCCCCTCCTTCTGTTAAAGATGATGGCATCTCCTTAAATTCAAGTAATGTGACAGAAACTGTCAGGAGCACAATTGAAAACTCAGAACTCATAGGAGTTGCTGAAAATTCTTTTCCTACCTACTGGCCAGAGTAGCTGGGTCCACCTGCCACCCAATAGGTGAGTAGTTAGAAACATCTGCATAGTTGATGGAATTTTTTTTTTTTTTAGCCTAATGTTTAATTCATAGAGAAACAGGCTCAGCCTCCATGTAGTGAAGTGTCTCTACCTGTCCCATCTCTCACCAAAGACCAGGGGTTTCTTTCTCACCCTTAGGGGATGTGGCTTCATCTCAGACTGGGACAGGGAAATGATTGTGGAATATTCACTGTATCTTCTCCCACCAAACCATTGCAGGGATGCTAATTCTCTGCTCAGTTAAGGTCTGAATCAAACCCAAGGGCCCAATCGGTCTCGTTGGGAAAGCAGAGTGGGAGGGATGAGACACAGGCTTCCCTCCACACTGGCCAAATTGGTTCAGCTTCGTTTAAAGAGAAAATAAAGGTCACTCAATTCCTCACAGTCCAGGGGTCCTCAAACTACAGGCCACATGAGGTGGTGTGATGGTATTTGTTCCTGTGGTGTTTTTTTACTTCAAAATTAGATATGTGCATAGGAATTTGTTCATAGTTGTTTTTTTTTTAAACTATAGTCCAACAGTCTGAGGGACAGTGAACTGGCCCCCTGTCTCACACACAAAGATCCCTGCATGTTACCAAAGTCACGTTTGAATCAGCCCCGAGAGCTGGAAGGGGGCCGAGTCAGAGTGCGGTTTCCTCTGTGGGGGCAACCACAGCAAAAATAGCCAGAAGAGCCTTGCCATGGTTCCCAGTCATGCAACCTTCTCAGGGTGCAGCTGAGCAGTCCCCCTTGACTGGGCCTGCAGGAGCCATGACCGGGTTCCCTGTCTGCCCAGGCTCTAGCTTCACTTCTATAGAATCTCTGCAAAGTCCCAAACCTCTTCTGGATCCTACAACTCCCTCCAAATTTTTCTGGTGATTCAAATCTTAAAAAGAAGGAGAGGGAGTGAGGGAAAAGAAGAGAAACGCCTGCCAATGTGGGGTAATAGCCTTAAAAACTGCAGAGAGCTATGAAAATATCAGGAATGCTGAGGAGCTGCTGAGAGAGAATTAACTCCGGGAAGAGTGCTGGCCTCGGTGTCCCTGTGTGTGCAGGAGTCCTGGGTCAGCCCCTTCCAGGCCCTGGGAACCTGTGCCCAGCCCTGTCCTGTCCAAGACTCGCTTTCCTGGTCTGTTCAATAAGAAAGTCGATCACTCGCTTCACAGCTTGTGGTGAATTAATGTGTGTGAGGAGTAAAGTAAGCAAGGTTAAGGACATTTCCCACAGCGTGGCAAGGCTGACAAATGATGGCCTCGGAGGCCTTCCCTCTACTTGTCGCCAGTTTGGACGAGGCGGATGGAACCCCAGTGTTAGTTTTAGGAGGTGCCCCCTCCACAGTCCCTGGATGAAAGATCCTGGGACCACAGGGGCCTGAGAAGTGGGGAGCTCCATCTCCTTAGATAGACGGAGGTGAGGAGCCTGGGTGAGCACAGCTGATGGGAGGTGAGACTGTCCCCAGCTATCTGCAGATGGCACATACAACAAACATTCCTAAGAAGTGCTGTTACCAAGAAAGCACTGGCCGGAACTGAATGCCTGTCATGAATTATTTCCCTCAAGTTCATACCAATGTCACCACTTTTAGTTAAGCAGTTTATCCCGGGCCTTATAGTAAGTACCTGATGTCTTGAATCCAGACACGTGGACTCCAAAGCCTGTGCCCCAACACCCCACTGCTGCTCTTGACCTTTCACCCTTTACCCATACCTCCTTTGCACCTGGACCAAAGGAAGCTTACTGCTTGTCCACAAAATGCCAAAGGTAAAGGAATTGGACAATCCGAAGAGCAGTTATGCATCCCTGTGCCCCAGTGAAAATGCCTCCTTTTCTTCCAGTACGATCTGCTCTCTACGCCCCAAAAGTCAGGTCACCACCTAACAGAGATCTAGCCAGCCCATCTGGATGTGAGACTAGGAAGAAGAAAATCACCTAAAATCTGTTCTCTGGCCTTTTCTAACCCTCTTGGGTAATTGTCTTAGGACCCAGAAAAAGGAAGGGGCTGAGAAGGTTTAATTGTGATGGACAAGTTAAAGTTGAGAACGTGAGTCAGAATTTTACTGCCAGGGAGATATAGGCACAGCTTCCCAGGCCTGCCTTCCACTCCATCTATCAGGCACTTAGAGGTGATGTGTATAGATTGTCAAGATATTATTATACACTGCGTGTCTGATTCATTTTCCAGCTCCCTCCAGGAAAAAATAAATAAAATGAAAAAAACTCCTATACTCTGGGATAATTACTAGGGTTGCTATATCTCTAAATCATCCGGGAGTGTCCAGCATTGAACCACCTTTATTGAAAAGTTACATCGATTCAATATATAGTAATACAGGCAAAAATAATTAAGGCTTTGCTAGCTGTGTAAGACCTTAATCCAGATCTCACAAACATTCAATAAAGGCTGTGTGTGCAGGGAAATAGAGGGCTGACAATTTTGCCTGAGAGGACTAGCTGGTGTGAAGTGAAAAAGATGGTTTGGGAGAAGCAGGGAGAATGGTAGCCATTTGCTTGTAAGCTTAGTAAGCACGACTCAGCAAAGTGCTTCTGTGATATTTGGGCATCCGTAGATGAGATACACGCAGTTAAATGCAAAGAGTCAAATTCTAGATATTATGAAGTTCAGATGCAAGGAAATTTGCTATTTTCCAAGGAAGGAATAATTCTAGGGGCTCATCTGAAAGCCAGAGCCAGAGGAATACAATCTATGTGACGGTTTTCTACACTGTACAAGTGCTATGCTATTTCATTTCCCACCCTGAGGGAAAACCCTGAACATGATTCTTCCCAGAAAGGCATTGTCTGCATCTCTTGACTAGACAGGGGATACGTTGGATTACTGTACTGGGAGGGGGATGAAAAGTGGGGCTGACTCCCAAATTAGGAACTAATTAAAGTCTCCCATGCTAGTGGAAAGTTCGTTAGGGAATGAGCATGGCCCATCAGCAGTGAGTGCTGATTTCAAAGGACGACGAGCCAGCTAAAAAAAAGAAAAAGAAAAGCAGCTCATCACATTTAGGCTGGAACGGACATGGGCAACCTAGAATGCAAAGGTCTTATTTGTGACATTGATACCCGGGAACTCAGCACCTGCAGTTTCCTGTTCCAACTAAGTGATCTGCAACAGTATAATCTGGAAATTAGTGCAGTCTAATAAAAAGATATGTCACATGTATTACAAGTCAGTTCATATCTATGATCTCACATATACGAGCCACTCCTACAAAACAAAGCGAAACGTGACTTTTGGCCTCCCAAGCAAAATTGCAGGGATGTTTGGATATTTCAGTCATTCTAGGAGGCTTCAGAGCCTCTCCTAGGCTGTCTGCTAGATCCAACCTGGAGAAAACCAGTTCCTATATCAGCTGAGGGCACCCTGGCTCTGAATCGCACCACCAGACTCTGTCCTTTGTGTCCCTTGCTCCTCAATTCATGCCCGAGCCTTTAAAGTCTTCAAGCCTCATTCTTATGTCACTCTTCCTTTGCAGCCATGACTGGACTTGTCGTCCCCCCAATGTAAAGAAGAGGAAAACTGCTTTCTTATAGCACAAAACTACTTACTCTGATGGACCAATACAGCGGAAAGCACTATGAGCTCTTTGTGGGCAAGGGTTGTGCCCCAAATGAACACAATGGACATTCTTGGGTATGCAAGGAGCTGGCGTCTCATTCGGTCTCATGTCCCCTGTTAGCTCTGATGACGACGACACAAACTGACCCTCCTGGGGACAAGGACAAAAGGTGTCATTGACGTGGTCAGAGCTAAGAGCAGAAATGCAATTCTTTGTTATGAACATTATGAAAACCATCTTCCTATGTTTGTAAAATATTTAAGAAAAAAATTGGCAAACAATTAATGCTTAATATTTTGGATACCATTTGTTTTTCTTTGTAGGAAAAAAAAGTTGAAAGTTTCTATTTTCTATGAAGCCTTTCAGATACCAATTTAGTTTATGCAGAAAAAAGAAATTGAACAAAACAGGGTACCAGCATGGAAGACTTTCTAAAAAATGAAACCTGAATTGAATGATGAAGTGTTGTACGTGTGTTTGCTTAATCTCTTTAAAAAAAGAAAAAAAAAAAAAAACAAAAAAAGGGAAAAATTTTAAAATGTTTTACAATTATTTAAATAAATAAACATGTAACTTATTGTAAGTAGAGGTTGAGGTAGAAATTAAGACTTTCTTTTTTGGAAGAGTAGAAATTCTCTTCCTGATGTACAATGGAAATAATGCAAATCTGTAGGAACAAGTTTTAAAGGTGTGTGATTCTTACTGCAGTTACTTACTAGAGTCTTATCCCTCACCCACACCCCCCTCTTTTTCCATCTTATTAGTGACATGGGGAAGAACGTGTAACTTATGTAGATTCCTACGGAACAAAGCTATAGGAGAAACAGAGGCTCAAGTACACACACACACCACACGGGCCGATGCTCAAACCCATCAACTCATTCTCACCTCCAGCTGCTTTCTGAACACGTCCCTTTTGGTCTTCACTCTTTGTGAATATTTTTCTTAAAAATTCACCTTAGCTTTCAACATTCTCCCCTGAGCAATGCAGAGACTGCCCAGGTTTTAGTGTGTCTCAGGCTTTGAGCAACCCCAGGAAAGGAGGATCTCGCTTTCAAGAAGACCCAAAGCCACAGGGGGTTCTTAACCAAGGGGTCCCTCTGGAATTCTTTGACAAAGCTCTACGCCCCCCTCCTCTGTGTTTGCCTGGTGCGGTACAGAGGTATGAAGCCCCCTGAACTTCAAAGACAGGGTTTGGAGAAGATGCCTCTGTTTCGTGGACTCCGTCTTAGAATGCCCATGACATTGAACTCTCTTGGGGAAAAAAACCATATGTATCTCACTGAACACTGTTTCCAGGCAAGAATGGGAGGGGGTATAGAAAAGGAATATGAAGACCTGGAAATCCAGGTCCCTGGGAGATTCACAGATTTGGAGTACTTGCATTTTAAGCAATGCACTAACCCAGCCCTTGATGGTTCCGTGACTGGCTCTCAGGAGGAAAAGCCTTGGCAGCACTGCTAACAGTGGTGGATTCTCGAGAGCCTGTGTGATCCTTAGAGATGTATCCAAACTTATTTGGATTGCCAATGCAAATGTCATTGGGCCCAGTTCAGGATTCTCCTTGTTGGCTCAATGACGTTGTGGTATAGCCACAGACTTGGTTTGGGGTTCAACATTAGATGAAGGACTCATGGAGAAACATTAGGGCATCTGAGCCAATTTCGGAAGACTTTTTCATTAATTCGACATCACTTCTCTTTGCCCCGTTGATAGGTGCTCATATCTGTCCAGCCCCCAACTCTCTTCATGCCTTTAATCCATTTTGGAATTACCCAATATGACCTATATTATTTCCATGCACATGAGAATCCAAGGTTTCAGAAACCTGCCATGCTTGTAACTACTGCTGACAATCTCCCATCGACAGGGCTTAAAGCCCCCCAAATACACAGAAACACACAAGATAAAGTAACCCACTGAAAAATTTGATGGGAGGGGGATATGTGGGGAATAGGAACGTTACCATCCAAAAGTGAAGGCAGAACAGAATGAAGCATGTTTAGGCCTGGATTTGAGCCAATCCAACATAAGGAAATGTTTTTTTAAGTAGCATTGCTTTTAGAACCTGTGAATTTTGCTCTTGCATGAAGATGAGTGCAGTACTGTCTTCAAAATGAGTGTAGAATTTTGTCGGTATCTTTATACCGAAAAATGTGTGTAACTAAATACCAGATACCCTTGACCATTCAGCTAGAACCCTGACAGCAGCAGATCTATTTAATTGTACAAATGTGTGTAAGGACTATTTTTAGTGTACTGATAAATTAAAGCCACCCTGTCCTCTTTTGTCATTGCTATGGAGCATTCCAGTCCTGGGCTATTTTTGTGCCACTTGGAATACGAGTATTTCTATAGGTAACTCCAAATTCTAACTTCTCATTTAAAGGGACAATTGACTTTATTATTTATCCCATTTTTTTTTTTTTTTTGGTTATAGCATTGGAATTTCTTCTCAGTTTTTCTTTGCACATTTCAATCTGCATGGTTTAAAAACCATTCTCCCCCTTTTGTACAGTAAAGTCTCATTTTCAAACTGTATAGTTTCATTTAATTGTTTTGCTTTGTCAGTTATATACAGTATAAAGTTGCTATGCACAGAGCTTTTTGTAAAGATAGCCTTTTTGTTTACTGTTTTTAATGGTCTTACTTAAAGAATATCTTGTTTGTAAAATGAATATGTCTACTTCAGTTTTAAACTTTAAATTATCCTAACAAAAAAAATAAAATTTTTGTACTGTAAAAAGAATTGGAACTTTGCCTCCTTTTTTTTTTTTTAAGAGTTAGGAATTTAGTTTGAGATGCGTTGTTAACTTCAGGGATTTTTCTCCTTATTGCTGGGCCTTGGGCCTTGACTTCTGATTAGGAAACCTTACAACTTTTGCTTACATAGAAAGTGTACTAAGCTGGTCACTTAGAGGATGGACTATATATATGACTTTGGTTCATTTCTCTGTATGTATTCACTTATATTTTAATATATCCATGTGTTCAAATTTCTTCATACACTCAAAACTCAAAGGATCTTATTTGATGTGTTGGAGTTTGACTCTATGAAATTCTTGACCTCAGTGGGCAATCTATTCTGATTTTAAACTGCTTGTTGAATCAGTATTATAACTTGTCAGACACTAGGTGAAAAATTGAAGGCTGGGGCACAAGGACTCGATGCCCATTCTTAAATCACAAGCAAGGAGAGGCAGGCCTGGCCCAGGTCTCCAAAGAATGGTAGAACTTTTGGAGTCAAGTTAGTAGTGAGCACCTCAAGATGGAAAAGACAAAATACATGGAAAGAAAAATTCACAAAGCACATTTAGGAGAATTTGATTCCACATGATGGTCAACCAGACTATTTTGAAGTATAATTGGATTATGTCTTCTCTCTATGAAGGCACAGATACCTTCAGACCACATAAATTGCCTTCCTTATATAAATGCGGTGCTGTTTCTAAACACTTAACTGAGAAAGCACCATATTGTTGCTTTTTAAAATGAAGATTAACTCTCTTTCTAGAATGCTCTTTCCTTTGATCTTTCCATGGCTAGTGCCTCCATGTCCTTCAAGTCTTGGTTTAAATATCAATTCCTTGGGAGTCTTATATCCTTGAAACTAAACTCTGCGTATGACCTTACCATAATTGGTATTCATTCATTTCCTATCAGTTATCCGCCTTTACTTTAGACTGAAGGCTCATAAGAACGGGGAGCCTACCCATCTCAACACTGTACACGGAGTGCCCCACCCAGCACCCGAGTGCTTAGCAAATGCTGTTGAACAAGTCGATCCTGATTCCCCGAGACAGCTCCGCCTTGTCACAGGGGGAGAGGAAACTGGTTTGTCACAAACAATAGGAAATGGCATCACGTTGAGAACCCCCTCCTTCAGTACTATCTTGTCAGTTAACAAATCCAACAAGAAAAAGATGAGATGTGTCTGTAATGTAGAGTGCTTGGTTGTTCAGGAAACAGAAAAGTCAAGATGGAAGGCAGGGGAGGAAGAAGAGACCTCAGGCAGGTGGCCTGCTGGGCAGGGTGGTTGGCCCTGGAACTTATCCTATGTGGAGTCTCTTGCTCAGATATAATCACAGAACCCGAATCTGGCCAAATATGGGCCTTTCAGGGCAATGTAAATTCCATGCCTTTCCCAGACAACTTGTTACCCACACACTTGACTCTCAAAGAATCCTGGGTGCCCTCACCAAATAGCAGGAAGTCCAGAATGGCTCTAGGATGCTGAATGTGAGAGAGTGATGAGCTTTGAAACTTTAGGAACAAGGTGGGGTCTTGGTCCCAAAGGACCCTGTGTACCACACTGAAGAGTTGAAGACATCCGATGGAGAACTATGTACTACAGGTAAGGTCCTTTACTCAAGGTGACATGATCAACTTTACACTTCAGAAAAATCATAACCACAGGGTGGGTTATGGACTGGAGATCATAACAGAGGCAAGATGACCAACTGGGTAAGGGCCAGAAGACAGCAGATTAGCACTAGTGTGCTGGACCGCCGTTCACCCTGGTATCCTTTCTGAAGGGTAAACACCTGTTCCCTACCAGTTGTGAAATGTTTTAAAATCGCAAGAATGACTCCTGCCTGAACTAAGGCTTGACAGTAGAGATGGAGAGTGGAGGGAAGATCCAAGCGAAAGCTTTACAGGTTAACAGGACTTATTGACTACTTAGCTGTCAGAATGAGGGGCTGAGCGACTCGGATAACTCCCCGTTTGCTAGTTAAGCAATCAAACTTTGTGATATAATTAACTGAAGTAGGGAATACAGAGAAAGGCAACTTGGGAGGAATGGAAAAAGATGTTTTTCAATTGGGACACAATTGCCACACTTCCTCCTTTTCATTCTTGCTTAGCTGAAGATTGTTTTCCAGCAGTTAATTCAAGAAGGACTCTGGAGAATTATATTCCTTGATTCATGCATATCAAAAATATACTTATTCCTATTTGAATGGCTGTTTTGAGTGTAAAATTTGTTTAGCTATTTTCTAGTGTTGAATGAATATTGCTGTGGAGATGTCTGAGGCCAGGCTCCTCTTTCTCATTCCCTCTATTCTTCCCTTTATATAAGCAAGGTCGTCCTTGCTCAGACATGACTTATTGCATAAATCAGAGGTCCTCAAACTTTTTAAACAGGGGGCCAGTTCACTGTTCCTCAGACCATTGGCGGGCCGGAATATAGTTTAAAAAATATATATGAACAAATTCCTATGCACACTGCACATATCTTATTTTGAAGTAAAAAAACAAAACAGGAGCAAATACAATCACACCACCCCATGTGGAGTTTGAGGACCCCTGGATTGTGACACTTTTGAGAGTGAAGGGAAGCACCGTGAATAGTTATGGCTGGAGAACAGACGTAAACAGACTGTCACATGGTCACTCTACTTAGAAGTAACTTGATCTTTTCATCCACCTGCCCCAAAAGAGTCTTTCTTATGAATTTGAAGCCCAGTAACTTTACCAGGGTTCGCAAGTTTGGACGGTTAAGTTCAAGAACTCATCCTAGAAGAAATGCCACATACCTCACTGCTGAGTATCACTACGGTCCCCTTCAAAGAACTCCCCTGGGGAGGCTATGACACCAGTGCCAAGTCCACCCTTCGAAGCAATTTTGAAACTCTTTCTGGAATAGCCAGAAGAGCTGTTGTCATACAAAGTCCAACAGTTAAGTTCACGAACTAGAAAGAAATACTTTGAAGGGCGGACTAAGTGCTGACATTGACATTAGTGCATAGCTTCCCAAGGGGAGAACTTTGAAGGTGACCAAGGTGAAATTCAGCAACGAGGTATGTAGTACTTCTGGGATGAGTTCACAAACTTAATTGTCTGGTGTTGATTGTTCTGTGACACTTTTTCCCCTGGGATATAGGTATAATGTTCCCTTTCAATGTACACATTCAAACCTTTTCTTTTTGGAAACTTTTTAACATTAAAACACATTCTCTGTTCCTTCATTCTGGCTCTTCTTGCTAAAAACACCACTTATACTTATGTTGGACCTCTCATCTCTATCATTCATATCTATCATGATCTCTCTAACTGCTCTCAATTCTTTGGACACTTACCTGCCTTTCTCTTGCTGATCTTCCTTTATATCCCTTCTAATGCATCTTTAATTTCTCACATGGTCTCTTTCACTATTTTCATAAGCTGGAGCCAGTTTATATCCCATTGTTTTCTATTATGTTGCTTATTTTCATTGACCTATTGCTTCTCCGCTTTGAGCTACTGCTTTATGGAGAAAAATGTTTTTTATTATTTATTATTATGGCAATGAGCTTGATCAGAATTACCATCAGCTCCATGAGAAGTTTTTTTTTTTCTTCCTCTTTCTGGTGAGTGAGTGTTCGTCAACTATTGTTTGTTTTGCTTTTCTTTTTCCTGTTTCTCCCCCATGGTATATGTATATAAATCATATTTTAATGCTTTTTGGAAATATTGTGTTTATTTTTTATTGAAGTGAAATTTTTTCTGGACCAGTGATTTGTCAGAAATTTGAGAAGGGAGGGTCTAGAGCTAGATACTAGGTTACGAGGAATTCTTACTTCAGAGTTATGTGCGTATATGTGTAAGGGGGGGGAGGGGAGGAGGGGAGGAGGGGAGGAGGGGGGAGGGGAGGAGGGAGGAGGGAGGGGGAGAGAGAGAGAGGGAGAGATTTCTTTTGGATTTTACTTCTTCTTGGGAAAAATAAACCAGCATCTGTGCAACTGCTCATGATACAGACTAGTCTTCCTCACCAACAGGATGCTTCTCATATTTTGGCTAGTCTGGGTAATTCTCTCATTCAGTTCTGCCTACTGGGTTCTATCTCTCTGCCCAGTGGAGCCCAGAGATATGTTACCATCAGATTACCTGCTCGTACTGTTCCAAATGAAAGGCTCTTGGTTTGGGGCCTCAGTTGTGTCCCACTAGCTTTATCTGTTATTAGCAGTAAAGCATCTTTTCTCTGTCTTTGCACATTCCTACCTGGTTTTCTTTGCCATTGCCATCCTTTTTATTATAAGTTGTGATTCAAGGTATCCTGTTTTCCCAGTTTCATAAAAGATGAAATTCATGCCTTTCTTTTTATCATTCCTATTTTCTTTTGAGTGATTCTGAGAGGAAATTGGTAGGATTTATAATAGTATCTTAGTCTGGATGTCTTCATACTTCCTGCATTGCACCATGGTAATTCACAAAAAGCAGGGAACTACACCATGCCATGAACGCCTTCATTCTACCACCATGTATCAGCTGACCTTTGACCTTACAGATTTCTCTTTATTACTAGCTCTGTGGCCCAGGTCAATGGCTACCTTCTTCAGTTTGATCCTGCCAAATACAAAAAATAAGATACAAGCAGCCTCCCAAACAACAAATAAAAGTGGTTGTCCAGCTGGAATTTATTATAATAAATGATACATAAAAAAGGATTCATTGCCTTGGCTCTAGGAAATCTGTTGAAAGGGCACGTGAGCTATCACACCATTGGTAATACTGAAGGGGTGTTTTCAGTTATTGCTTTAAAAAAGCTGACCCCACTTTGAACAAGAGAGCCTTATTTTCCATAAATTGTATGAACAGAAGACAGTGTGATAAAATGGAAATAGCTAGGATTCAGAGACCTAGAATCAAATTCAAATTCTATCATCCTTAGCTCTGTAATCTTGAATAAATTACTATGTTGAGTCTTATTCTTGCCAAATGCAAAACAAGGACAATAATAATTATGTACATATATGTATATATGTGTGTATGTACATATAGCTATATGCAAGTATAGTTCTTAGGATTAAATTTAAAAATTTACTTTAGAAAATTAAAGTCAATGCCTTGAATATAAGGGTGACATAAATTTGAAACATTATGGCCATTATATTTGTGTATATATATATATATATATATATATGCTGTTTACTTCATTGCTATATTCCCAGCACCTAGAGTAGTACTTGACATAAGCCAGTACTCAATACAAATGTAACAAATTGATTGAATATGTAAAACACCAACATGTCATAGAGGCTCAGTACACTCAACAACAACAGCTCCATTGTGAGCTTCCTGAAATCCACGGATGTGGGTCTAAGCCCCAGCTTTCCCCTTGCCCATACAAGAATGGGATGATCACCAAAATTCAACATTCTCTAGTTTATCATCTCTGAAAGAGCAGAACATCAGCAGCCGGTCCTGCCTTGGGGCCAGTTAACCTCTTCCTCTCAAAACCCAGCTGCTTACCTGACAGGTACCAAGAAGGGAAGCAGTTGGGGTATGGGGTTCACTGCAGTCACTTTGGGGACAAAAATGGGAAAAGCAATGGGACTCTTATTTGATCCAACAGTTAAGACTTAGAGTAGAATAACGGGTACCATGCCCGGGAAATAGTTCTCAAGCACGCTACGAGCTTGGAAATGAGTGAAGCCACAGTCCGGCGAAGCCACAGGTCTTTGCAAGTGAAAATTAAAGAGTAAAGGATGTTTCCTAACCACCGGTCTATGTTTTCTTCCACTCAAAGTTAACAATAATCTTTTATCATAGACTAGAACATCTGGTGTGTCATGGCTATGACTTTGGAGGACAAAGCAAGTATTGTTTTCAATTCCAGATTTTCATAAGTCCAAGAATTTGAACCCATGAAAAATTACTTTTAGAACAAGAATGGGAACAAAATGACTTCTAATACCAAATTCAAATATTTACCATTTCTGAACAAAAGCAGAATGGTTGCAAAGAACTCTAAGTGCCTTGAAGATGAAGGCTCTATAAATTTGAAGCATCGTGGCTATTAAATCATACTTGTTTTTGTCAACCATAATGATAATGACTAACACAGTGGAAATGCTAAACTTCCATTCTTTGTGCCAAGAAGTATCAGCATGGATGAGAGCATTGGAAACCAGCAGACCTGAGTTTGAATCCTACCTCCTTAATATCACTGTATGACTATCAGAAAATTAGCTTTAAAAGCTGTCATTTCTCCATCTGTACAAAAAGGTGATAAGGAGACCTCTATGCCAAGACTCTTTTCCTGCCAAGATGGTTGTGAGGTTTAAATAAAATGATGAATGTTTTGGTGGCAGACACAGTAAACATTCAGCTCTCCGTATTTTTGTTTCTTTCCCCTTAGCTTGGGATAAAAACTAACATGTGTTTATCTGGAAAGCCACCAATCACTCTTTTCCTTACAAGTCCTCCCTGGCAGTGCTGAAAAGAGGATTATTAATTAGTCAGTGTTTGTAAAACACTTCAGGATTGAAAGTGCTGAGTGTGGAACAGCACTATTTACATCACAATACAGGAGCTGGATGTGCTTTCAAGTGGATCCACTTACGATGTAAGGCAGGCCTAATAGACGTGTCTCTGCCATTCAAAAACCTGAAGTGGGAGTTTCTGGAAAAGGCATGTGTCTGCCTGCCTTGCTACAGCCATTCCTGTGCAGTAGGCAGGTGATTCTGGAGAGGCGATATGATAGCTAATCCTCTAACCCAGTGATTTTCAACAGGGGAGAGGATCTTAGATGTGCGGCAAAAAATTTTTAAAGATCATTAATTATTTTCAAAAAAAAAAAAAAAGTTCAAAGCAAAGTATATTCTTTTCTCACTTTTATTTTTGATCAACACAATTTAAGTGTGCCATGGAACTATAGATTCAAGTGCTCCATGAGATTAAAAAGGTGAAAAAATGCTGCCCTAAACCTAATGAGAAACTAGGTCAAAGAATTATCTAACTGAAATCTAAAAATACCTCCCAATTCCCTTGAGCAGCAACTTTGACCAACAAGAAGGGTATCTGAGCCATTTTGGCTTCATACTGTCACTTTTCCTTAGGAGATCTTAGAATATAGGAATGAAAGAAGAAATTCAACTCCACCCAGATTGCAAAACCAGTGTTCCTCAAATTGGGGTTCACAGATCTCTGGGCAAAAAGTATCAGGTCCTAGTTCTATAGAAGCTGGAAGGTGTGGATCTCCAATACTGATTTCTAATACTGTGGAACCTCTATAAGTTGACCACCCAAGGGACTGTGACAAACTGGTCAACATAGGGAGGTGGGCAACATAAGGACCTAGGCCTGTTGTATTGACACATACATGTGGTACATGTCCCATCTCTGAAAATTAGGTCAACCTAAGGGGGTGGTCAACTATGAGGGGTCTACTCTATTTGATTCTCCTCTGCTCCTGGTTGCAGGGAAAGACTGCATTTTCCTCTGCTTTAGCAAAACAACATCATCCATCACTGTAAATCAATGTTGCTAATGTTGAATTCATTGATTTTATGGTTTTATTTTTTTAACCTTGTGAGCTATTTTTGCTAAAACAAGTTTAAGAATTTAATCTTACATTTGTCTTGTGTAAATTTTAATACATTTATATTAAGACTATATGTAATTTAAGAAACACCATGGCCTTTTAGATTTTTTCCCCCCATTTCTAAATTCCTAGTTTCTAAATGCATTACTCAAATTTTAGAAGCACTGGACTATGAGAAAGGGGAGGAAAAGGCTTGGTCATCTACAAATTGGGTCATCATTCCTTGAATAATCAAGACTTGGCTGAGAGTTAATTCCTGTGTTCTGGAATTCTACATCAATAGTAGAAATCTCCATGTATTATTCCAGTATTTCATTTTTGCCTCTGAATTATATTCCTATCCACAAATCCCAGCCAAGGGCCTCTTGAATAATTATCCCCACATGTAACATTTTCCCAGTGATGTTTTCCTTTCCTCATTCCTGTGAAATATAGAAATGTGTTTCTAATTATTAGCAGAACCACCTGGTTACTGTACTGTATCATCTCAATAACATGACTCATTTAGTATATGGTTTGGTAGAACTCAGTCATGTTTGACACTATCCTAGAAAAATTAGTTACTACAATAACTCCGTATAGCACAGGCTCACCTATAACCAAGGTGATCATATTTTGCAGGCCAACAGTTGGAACTTGTGACCTCTCAAATACAAATACATCTGAAATTGAGGTTGTCCTGGAAAATGCAGGGCAGACAGATTTCCATGGCTTAAGCCACAAAAATCACCCACTAAGTGATGCTTCCCATTCTTGTTTTTGAGAACTTTAAAGAACCTGGTTCTTATCTCTGTTATCCATCTATCTGTACATGTGGGTGAAGATGCAAGATGCTATCACTTCCCTGAGTTCACCGGGCAAGAGGTAAGCACAGAAATTAACCAGTTCTCCTGGGAAACTCACCCCTGGCTCTGCAGGGAAACTAAAAAGAAATCTCTTTCTGGATAAATAAGTCTTTTACAAAATTAACCCTTTCTTTAGGCTTAGCAGAATTGGCATCCTGATGGCAGAAGTGTCCAGGGCCACATGTCAGGCTGGCCTTTCTTCCATGTTAAATCATGGCCCAAGGCCCCAGGTCATGCTAACTTGCACGGGTCCTTCCCATACTCTTTCCTTCTTCACTGTGTGATATTGTTATCATTGCTGTTTTCCTAAGTAGGAACTTAAAAGAGTGGAAGGAGAGATAAGACAAAGAGAGAGGGCAATGCAGATTTATCTGCAAACAAAGAGCAGAGGGAAGGTTTCTCAGCATGGACTGCCTTGCTGGCATGGAACTGAGTGCCTTGTCCAAGAAAAGTTCAGCTAAGTAAATGCTCAGAGGCCTCAGGCACAGGAAGGAGAAATCAAAAAGAGAAACAGGAAGTCGAACCAAGATTCTAACCCATGGGCATATTTGGATATCCAGAGTGAAGAGGCTCATCCTTTTGTGAGAACACAAGAGGCATGATTGATGGCATCAACTCCCAGGAACTGACAGCAGAAGGTGGAGTCTCACCTTGACATTCATCAGCGTGGCAGAGGCAGCAGCTAGAGGCGGCGGGAAGGAGCAAAGGAGACTCAAAGCCTTACGCAGAATGCTCCAGGTCCCTCCCTCATAGAAGCTATGGGTTCCTTTCTGCCTATTATAGGACTGTGTTGGCAAGAGAAAGGCAAGAGGGGGTAAGTCTGGGAACAATGCTCTAACCTAGTTTTCTAAAAACCAAGGGCTCCAACGATGGTATCAAAGAAAACTACATAAATATTAATGCCTTTTTGTGGTGTTCTGTCTCAAGCGTGGGTAGAAATTTCAGGTGAACCTGGCTGTTGACCAAGCTCCCTGTGCTCAGGACCTTTGCAAGGCTAAGCCATCGGCACATGATGTGGATATTGGAGGAGGCTCTTTACCTTTGCAACCCAGGTTGCTGGGTGCAAGAGAAAGGCTTGGATCATCTCAGTACAATAACTGATTGATTATGTCAGCCCTTGGCCTCTCTTAGGTTCCATCCCTTTCTCTGTACAATGGGCCAGCTCTCATTTCCCTCTGGGGCATGTGGTCAGAATGAAATGAGATGAAATTGCAGAACACATGTGACACGGAGGAAGATTCAGTCCATAGCAATAGAATGGAATGTTTTTGAACGTGAATCAAAGAGTCAAACCTTGTTAGAGGGTGAGGTCAATTCTAACAAACAGATAAGCAAAGAATAACCAACAGGCAACGATGGGAAGGACCCACAGACTAGACACATCATCTTCAGAGAAGAAGATGAGATATGTCTAGTCCCTTTTTCTCTTGTGACTTGAATGGCGAACAAAAAACACAGAAAATGATATCCGAAGGAAAAGGGGTTTATGGCCTTGGTGCCATAAAACTGTTCCAGAATTGTGGCTCAACTTTAGTAAATAGGCTAAAACTATTAAATCATGCACTGGGATGTTGGTGCTGTGCACCAGCTTGGCTAGGTCTTTAGTACCTGGTTATTTAATCATGTACTAGAAGGTACTTGGTGGATGTGGCTAACATCTAAAATCAGTTGACTTGAAGTAAAGAGATTATGCGGGCGGGCCTCGCCTAAATGATTAAAGGTTTTTTTTCTTTTTTATTGTTGGGGATTCATTGAGGGTATAAGAAACTTGGTTATACTGACTGCATTTATTAGATAAAGTCCCTCTTACAATTGTGTCTTTGCCCCCAAAACGCGTGTCACACACCAGACCCCACCCCATCCCTCCTTTCTCTCTCTGCTCTCCCCTTCCCCCACCATGTCATTCTCATTAATTGTCCTCAAATCGAAATTGAGTACATAGGATTCTTGCTTCTCCATTCTTGTGATGCTTTACTAAGAATAACGTGTTCCACTTCCATCCAGGTTAATACAAAGATCTTAAGAGCAAAAACGGAGGTTTCCAGGAGAAAAAATTCTGCCACAAGACCGTAACATTGACTCCTGCCTGAGTTTCCGTTCTTCTAATCCACCCTACAAATTTCAGACGTGCCAGCTTCTAGAATTACATGAGCCAATTCCTTAAAATAAACGAATATCTCCCTCCCTCTCTTCACATACACATACCCTGTTGGTTCTGCTTCTCTGTAGAGCCCCGACAAACATGAACATTTAAAACAAGGGAATTTTACTGTGTGTAAATTATATCTCAATTTCTTTTTGAAAAACTATACACTGTATAATTTCATTTATACATAATTCTAGAAACTGCAAAGTAATCTATAGTGACAGAAAACAGATCAGTAGGAAATGACCTGCAGGTTCAGGTAAATGTTTGAGGGATGATGGATATACTGTCTTCATCAGGGTGCTGGGGTGTCTACAGAGGCCAAAACTTACACTGAGTGAGCAGTGTATAATATATCAATTATTCCTCAATAAGTGTACACGTGTATTTAAGTGATACAGAAAGGTAAATCCAAGGGGCGAAATATCTAAGGCTTAGTACAGTGGCACCATTGTTTCCTCTATATCCCGGCCCCTCCCTGATGTCCTATTATAAGAGGAACAGGGGAGGAAAAGGAGCAGAACACCCCCAGGCCCCCAAATAGGCCCAGACCCCCGTCAAGGACCCTGGAGGCATCCTCTCCCTCTTCTAAGTCAGGCAAAGATGCCAGCAAGGCTGTGCTCCCTGGGGCACACAGAGTCCATTTGTACATCACTGGAGATAAAACAGAAAGATGATCTGTGTCCAAGTTGCTACCATAAGAAAGAATGCTCCTAGGGACAGTGTCCACTGTCCTTGCTTGTGGGCTCTAGGCAATCATCTTGGAACCAATCTTTTGTCCTGAAGGAGTGGAATACAGGCCCGGCGCCGTGCCTCACGCCTGTAATCCTAGCACTCTGGGAGGCCAAGTCAGGTGGATTGCCTGAGCTCACAGCCTGAGCCAGAGTCGGACCCCGCCTCTAAAAATAGTCAGGCCTTGTGTCGAGAGCCAGTAGTCCCAGCTACTCAGGAGGCTGAGGCAGAGAATCGCTTAAGCCCAGGAGTTTGAGGATGCTGTGAGCTATGACGCCGCAGCATTCTACCGAAGGCAACAGAATGAGACTCCATCTCAGAAACAGAACAAAACAAAACTCTTTAAAAAAGTGGGGGGAGGGTTTGAATACAGAGCACCTATCTACATGAGCACAGCCGATTGGAGAACACCAGCTTCCAGCATCAACCTAGATGTAAAACTAACTATGCCATCAGTGCTTGGCTGAAAGAACTATTCCCTTCTCACTGAGAGATGAGGAGGCATCAAGCATTTCTCAACATAGAGGAGTCGACTGCGCTGCCTAACACCCGAGGCCAGAAAGCTGCTCAGAAAGAACCCTGAGAAAGTACATTGGCAAAGGCTTAGGGAAAGCACCCGGGATAGGTAGGTGGGGAGCAGAGACGCCTGGGGGAGAAGGAAGACCGTGTGACCGCACACGGAGTGTGCTCTGTAAGCTGTGAGGTCAGCACAAGTGTGTTCAGATGACCCACCCTCAACATTGCCTCAAGGCCCCACCACCTGCGGAAGAGGCAGGTTTATTAATGCAGGGTGACTTGTGGGGCACAAGCCACTGGCCCTGGGAGGACAGACTCAGCCCTGTCCAGGGAAGGTAGCAGAGATGTGGTGGCACATGAGCTGCTCCTGTTTTTGAACTCCATGGCCCTTTTTTCATTTTAATTCATAAAAATGACAAAAGTATTTTCATATTTTTAATTTTTTTGCTTTAAAAGAAGAAACCAGTACAAACATACTCCCATGCTTAGTCTCCAACACGCCCACCAAGCCTGTAATCGGCTGCCACTATTCACGTTTTCCAAATAACTTAACTGAGGCCAAGATGGGTTCATGTCATCGCCAGAAGTCTAAGAGCCAGGCGGTGACAGAGCCAGAATCTAACCCGGACTCTAATTCCCCTGATTTCCCATTTGAATTTAAAATAATATAAGCAAGATGTTATATTTTTTAAATTTAAAAATCTTTTAAAATAAGATTATTGTTTTCTTGTATTAGATTCAAGCTGGGCCTTGGAAAGGAGGAAAAAATTGAGAGAACTTGGAAAGGTTCGGGAAAGACTTAGCCAAAATGAGCAACAGCTTGGGAGAGAAAAAAGAAAAACTTTTCCTGCCAGGGACGATAAAATGAAAGACTTTGTTCCCTAGATTGCAAATTCCAGGGAGGCCAAGGGCTGTATCCTACATCTTCACTGAAGGGCCGCCTCTTCTTCCTCCCAGACCCCAGCTGGAGACTTGATGAATTTGGATTGATCTATTGTTCATTTTTGCCTGAAAAATAAAAGGCCAAGGAGGTGGAACAAATTACAATATCTAAGGATTGCGCACAAGGAATCAGAGAAAGTAAAAGAGGGTTTCTGCTTCACGATATCAGAAAAAGAAAGTTCTAGAATGCATTTGAAAATTACATTTTTTTTTTTTTTTAAATCTGAAATGATGAGACACACTACCAATTATGCAAAGACCTCCAAAAGAATGGTCAGGTGCCCAAGTTTTGAATGAATTGATTGACACACCCTGGCCCTGGGGTGGCTTCTCGATGTAACTCAGTCTCCAAAGCCTTATGCCTGTGACTTTGCCAAGATCAGAAGGCTGATTCCAACACGACTTTGCGGGCTAAAGAGCCTTCTCCATTATGCCACGTCTCGCAAGTACCCAGAGGATTCCAGCAACGTGGCTAAGTCACTGGGAAGACCAGGAAACGCTTTTTCAATATCATTCGAGGCTTTGTGGGAGAGCAAGTGTCGGGCCTATAATAAACGCTTTTGGACCCTCCTCACACTGCATCTGGCTCTCCAAAGTATTGGTCCTATTACATTTTTAAAAATAGCTCAGAAGTAATTTGAGTGCTGAACTGGCTACAGGATTAAAAAAAAAAAAAAAAAAAAAAAATGAACCCACCTGAATACATTCTACCCGCGCCTATCAGCCAGAGACCAAGAGCTACAGCCACAGTTTCCTCGGAGCTAATTTTCAGCATTAGGGTTTATCAGAACCTAAATTCCATCCTAATAAACGATGAAACAGCAGCCACTCTTTCAGCCACTTATTTGGGCAACTAGGGAATTGGCAGATGAGTTAAAAATTTCCTTTGGTGACAACACACAGCTGTTGAGGTGCAAAGATCTGAGACTCTAATCAGACCGGGTTATATAAGTAGCACTGTCTCATTATCTCTGCTTGGTCACAGGGTCCACTGGGCAGCTGGGGCCAGATGGGGGTGTCAACAGAATAGCTAATGGGAAGTTGACACACAAAGATATCAACTTAGAAGAGAGGAAGTGGGTAACCCCATGCCCCTTCCAACCTTAAATAAGAACAGAGTGGGAGCAGCCCCTGCCCACAGCACTTCTTACATAAGGCACCAGCAATACCTACTCTTCCCAACATTCTAAGGACATCTGTGATGCAATAAAGCAAGAAATGATCAGAGTAAGGAGAAACCATATGGAGTGCCCAGCACAGAATAAGAAGTTGAAGTGGTAGCTCTTTACCCTACTCCTACCCTGCAGTGAGCAGACCCATTTTCAAGATTCACCAAGTAGAGAATGATTATCTTAGAATAAAAGTAACTATGATAATTGACCAAACTATGTTGAGATTAGCAATCGACAAAATGCTTCTATTTCCATTATCTGCTTAACCTATAAATAGTTTTGTGTGGTGGGGATGGGGGTTGGGGAGTGCTTTACTATTCATCCTTTAAAGATGAGCTTCAGGCTTGGCGCCTGTGGCTCAAGCAGCTAAGGTGCCAGCCACCTACACCTGAGCTGGCGGGTTCGAATCCAGCCCGGGCCCGCCAAACAACAATGACAGCTGCAACCAAAAAATAGCCAGGTGTTGTGGCAGGCACCTGTAATCTGGAGGCAGGAGAATTGCTTTAGCCCAGGAGTTGGAGGTTGCTGTGAGCTGTGATGCCGTGGCACTCTACCCAGGTGCACAGCTTGAGGCTCTGTCTCAAAATAAAAATAAATAAAAATGAGCTTCATTGGTGGCTCTGTAGAGTAAACTGTATCCCTGTTCTTGTCCAAGTTCAGAACTTAACAGAGGGCAGAACAGGAGCCAGGCAAGTGAAGAGGAAAATGGCAGCTTTATCACTGATAGAAATGATTGGGGAGCCTGGTTGGTACTCCCGACAAGCCTGTTAACATTCCCTACCCAGCCTGCTCACCAAAGGCACACACAGTACACACAAGTGTAAACTCTGGGCAGCCCGTCCAAGTACAAGTTTGGGACCACAGCAAGTGCATTTACTAAGAACCCAGGACCAGATGGAAAAGAACAAATCCCTGGTGCTCACACACTTGTCATGCGTGAGACCCACCCAACGGAGATGCAGCTGCAGAGTCTGTGTGGCATAGGGGCCAAGAAAGCCGGGAGTTGCCACTTGTGGAAACAGAGAGAGAGAAGTGATTTCTCTTAAAACATCCCAGTTCTTTGTTTTCCTAATCCACTGGGTTTAACCATTAAGCTTAGGGTCACCCACGATTGTGGCTATTTTCTATTACTAACTCTCTCCCAAAACAATGCTTCTTCCATCCTGATGAGCCAGGATCTGGCTACTGTCATAACTATAGTTCCTTTGGAACACCCTAGGATTAAAGGTAGAAAGTTAAAAATGTGCCCTCAGCAGACTCTGGATACATCCAAAGAGTATATTAATTTAACTAACTTAAGTACAAATTTACTTCCAATTCTGTTTTTCCTCTTCCCAACCAAAACCTTCAGCCGCACTGTCTAATACGATAATGCTTTTCAAAGACTCTGCAATGTGATTAAATAACAATATAAAGAAACTCAATGATAGAATTCCAGCAATATTAAGGAGATCATATTTGAACAGAAACGCCTTCCCATTTGGCAATTCCAAGCGAGATAACTGAAATTCAAAACGTAAATCATCTTCTAAGTCCAAAAAAAAGTTTAAGCGCCAAAGAAATAAAGTCCAAAGTTAAATCTTCTTTGAATTAAAAGTCAAAAGGTATTAAAGTCTAATTCAAATTTTTACTTGTCCTGTGACTTGATAGGCAGGGAAATTGATGTCCAAAATTTTATTTGCCAAGTTCTGGTCCTGCTCAGTCTCAAGTTCAGGGCCTCTGTCTGATGTCTGCAGCAGCTCCAGGCTAGGCCGCCTTCCATGGAATGGACGTGGCGTTTTCTGGGGCCTCTCACAAGCCCGAGTTTTTAAAAGAGTTCAAAGAGTTAATAGGACACATAAGATTATTATAGTATCAGCCCTGTATTTCACTAAATTTAGAACCATAAGAAACCCACTGCCACGGGAGCACTTATCTGAGCAAAATTGGTTTTTTCCAGAATCCAGTATTTAGTGTCACTAGAGGCCCATCCATATTTGGAGGAAGAAGAAAAAAAAAAAAAACAAAAAACAAACCTGTGTGTTAAGCTACAATCGGGGGCCTGAAATCTATAATTTTAGTGCTGATGTACTTTACAAATTTAGATCCAAACTGGGGCAAACTCTTGAGTTTTATGAATCCAACTGAGTAGGGAATCCCCTTCCACGCCCTCTCCCTTGGCCCCAAATGGATGGGAAAAAACTATGACAACAGAGCCCTGGGACACCTGATCTAGCCCGGTTGACCTATGCCTGGTGCAACACCTTTGTGCCCTAGCCCACATGCTGACTATGCTTTTTACACCCTTGGCCTGCAGTCTTTATCAAGATCCAGTCAAAGCCATTAGCACAGCTCTGCCCACCAGGGAGTGAAAAACAGCAATGCCAGGCCACCACTGAGTCATTCCAGGAGACGCTTACATCAGCCACCACAGAAGTGGCCTCCGCGGAGACCTCAGCAGCCCACTTGTTCAAGCCAAGCAGTCAGAATTTACTGAAGTCCACATTTGTTTACAACTATATAGCAATGGTCATTTTCCCCACACATGCAGCAGCAGTGAGTTGGGGTGACCACACAAATGTATTGTTGAAACTAGGAGACTTTTGAGTGAGAATGAAGTTAGAATACAGGAATAAATACTATGAAACAAAAGCATGAACGGTCCCAGGTAACGTGGTGTCTGGTCATTGGCGACGATAGGGTCACACAAGGTGAAAGCCTTGTTTTTCCAGGGAAGCTCCTCTGGCTGAGGACATGTTGAATGAGTCTCCTCCAAAAGAAACGGAAGCTCAGAGAGCTACATGAGTTGCCTGGAATTAACACATTTATATGTGATGCAGCCAGAAATGAAATTCAAAACTTCCCGTTTCAAAGCCAATGGTTCGATCCCAGGGCCACATTCCCTCGGGATCATTCTCCCCAACTCCCTACCAGCAGCCACTTCTGCTATAATTCAAACACGTTTCCTCTCTTCACTGACCTTTGACTTTTGAAAACTAATGTGAATTTTTCCACTACGTGAGTTAATGTTCACTGTAGAAAATTTGGAAACTGTAGAAAAGCACAATGAAAAAAAGTAATGGATGATAATCTTACTGTTGAGAAATAGCCCTGTTAACATTTTAATGTACCCTTTCCATGGGAGAGAGTAAAACTTAATGGGACAAAGAAGGTGGGAATGGGTGGTAACCTAACTAACAGGTACAATGATCACTGCCTGGGTGACAGGGGCACTTGTGACCATGACTCCAAGCATTATAAAAGTGATCCATGTAACCAAAAATATTTCTACCCCCACAATACTTTGGATAAATAGAAAAATGTCTTTTCCAGTTTTGTCTTTGTGTTTATATCCAGAAGGTGCCAGAAAATGTACGCATTTTGAGAAAAACTGTATAAAAATTGTAATAATATATACTAATATATACCAACAACAAAAGATGACTACAAGTCCCATTTGATCACCTTTTGTAATTGCAGAAGCGAAATGTGACTTGAATATTAGAATTTTAATATAGGTTTTCCTTTCTTACAATGTGTATACACATTTTTGGCACGTGTGTGTGTGTAAAATATAAAGTATTTCTGAGCTACTCCCAGTTTTTCTTTCCTTTCTTCTTTTCCTCCTTTAAGCAACTCATAGGCCAAGTGCTCGTTACCCCAGGGATAAAATGAGACCAGGCACAAAGCAGAAAATAAGGAAAATGCGGTTTAGGAAAATGTAGTTTCCAAAAATGTAACCCCCTCGATGTTATCCTTGTCACCTCTGAGGCAAATCATTTTTCTCTTGTTTCCAATATTTATACATCATGTTTCTTTTTGTGGACTTACTGTTGACTCAGAGGTCCAGGAAAATATTAAAAAGTAGTAATGACGGTCAGCTGGTGGGGCTTTGATATCTAGGTTTTCCCATTAAATATGTTACTAGCCAATTTGACATAAATATCCTTTATCTGGTTAGGAAACTCTTCTATTCCATGTTGCTAAGAGGTATGTTTTTAAAAATTGTTATTAAAAATCAGGAATGATATTGAAAATTATCAAACATATTTTGGCATCTAGTAGAAATATGATTCATTTTTCTTTGATTTATACAGATGATGAATTATATCAATAGCTTTTCTATCAAGCCATTTCTGCAGTCTTGATTATGCTGTATTCTTTGAATAAGCTGCTAGATTTGATTTGCTAGTCAAGTCAAAAGTAAGGTTGTTTTATATTCTTCATTTTTAACAATACTATGTTTGTATTCTCGAGGTACTTGTAGAATCATAAGATAAACTAGAATAATTTTGTTATTTTCTAGATTACATAACAGGAGAATATTATTTTTCCTGAAAAAAAACTGAAAACCTTGCTCATAAAAACTTCTGGGCTTAGATCCTTTTTGGAGATAATTTACTGACAGCTTTTATTTTATTCATTAATAGTGAATAATTGAGAATTATATTTCATCTTGTGTCATTATCACTTTAAATTTTTCTGCATAAATAACCATTGAAATTTTTTAATTGATTAGCATAGAATCATAACTCCTACATTTTTTTCTTGTGGTCTAAAGAACCAATTCTTGAATTTATTTATATTTCAATGTTTACTTTTAACAGTTTTCTTATTACTTTTGGGGGATGGTATCGTGGTAATTTTTCTTTGTTTGTAACCTAAGTTTATCTTTTCACTTTATGAGAAATGAAATAATTGAATGTTATTAGTGATTTGACACCAACTCGCTGGTTTTAAATTGTAATTTTCTCATCAACAGAGTTATAATAATTATCATTTTTGTCCACTGAATCTGCCTCTGTTCATTTTCAGCCAATATCCCTTAGAGAAGCACTATTAGCTCCATTGTCAAAAGTCCAACCTGGGCTCAACTTTGAGATTTCTTTGTTGATCTCTCCTTTTGATTCTTTGAGCTTTTAAGACATCCTTTTAAGACATCTTTCTCTTTCATGTGATCAGTTTTCTTCCCCTTACCCACGGATCTGACGTAGCATACTTTAATTATGGCTTTGCATTTTTTGATCCAAGTTATGATTTAGTAGAGATTTCTGATCCTAATTTCTTTTTCTTTTTTTTTTGTAGAGACAGTCTCACTTTACTGCCCTCGGTAGAGTACCATGACGTCACAGGACTCACAGCAACCTCCAGCTCTTGGGCTTATGAGATTCTCTTGCCTCAGCCTCCTGAGAGGCAGGGACTACAGGACCTGCCACAATGCCCTGCTATTTCTAAGCGATGGAGATTTTACATTTCCTAATGTGGTCTATATGATTTCTGATTTGGGGTCTTAATCCATTTGGGCTGGTTATTATCAAATATCATAAATTAGGTGGCTTATGAAGAATAGAAACTTATTTGTCATAGTTCTGAATGTTGGGAAGTCCAAAATTAGAGGATTCACTTTTATGAGGACACTAATCCTATTTATGAGGGCTCCACCCTCATGACCTAATCACCTCCCCAAAGCCCACCCTTAATACCATCACCTTTGGGGTTAGGGTTTCAATATCTGAATTTGAGGGACACAACTGTTCAAATCATCGTAGGATTTGTGTGTGTATGTGTGTGTGTGTGTGTGTGTGGCCTAACAAATAATTTTTAAAAAGTAGTTCAGGATATTAGAAAAGTGACATTTTAAGATAGAAGAATATCTAGTAATCAATATTATTAATTATTGATAATTAATATATTATTAATATTAATATTTATATCTCAATATAATTAATTATTGAGACTCTCCTGACTTAATGACTTTTTGCTAACCAATTAGATCAAGGACTTCAAGGGTTGTGCTCTTGGATTTTCTTCAGATTCCTTTCTGGTGCCACCATTTTCCTCCTCAGGGAGGCGCTCTGTTATTTTAAAATAAATCCATTTCTCTCTATGCTACAGTTTAAATAATTTCTATTGTTCTATCTTCAAGTTTACTGATACTTTCTTGTATTGTGTATGATATACTATGGAGTTCATTAAGTTTTTTCATTTTAGACCATGCAATTTAAGTCTCAAAATTTCCAATTGATGCCTTTTTTTCCCTTTCTTTCCTATTATGGTTATAATTTTCTCTAAATCCTTGAGCATAGTTATAAAAATCTGTTTTAAAGTCCTTTTCTGCTAATCCAATTATCTCTAGACTTGTAGACCCTAGGTATTGTGGCTATAATATTGCTTAGTGTTCAGATTTTGTTATCTTCCTTTAAAGAGTGTTGATTTTTATTTTGGAAAGGCAGTTAAAGTTACTTGCTCATCACTGTAATTCTCTGTGAATTTGTTTGAGTTCTGTTAGGTAAAATCTAGAATAGCTTTTACTCTGGAATTAAATTAATCTTATCACTATGATGTGACCTTTACCATCTCTACTGAATGCCACATATTTAATGTCTCCATAATTTGAATAGCAGGAACTGGACTCTCTCTCAGGTCTTAGTGAGTTCTGTGAATTGCTCAGCTCTGCAGACCTCCAGTAGCAGATTTTGTACAGTTTGTGGAACTGCGTTGTGTATATGTGACTCAGTATTCACGATCCGCCTTGAAAGTCCCTGATACACATTTCAGGACATCTCCCTCTGTCTCTGGGGAGATGCTGCGTCAGGAAGCCACAGCAATTATAGGGCCCACTGTTTTGTTTCCTTTCTCTCACTGTTACAGTCCTGGCCTGCTTGTTTCTAATATCTAAAAATAGTTATTTGGCATATTTTGTCTAGTTTTCTTATTATTTAAAAAGGAAGGACTAGCCTGCTACCAGTTATTCCATCTTGGCCGAAACTTTTTACAGTCTTCAATTTTGATTTTCAACCTATAGTTGTATATTTATATATGAATTTTTTTTTCTTTTCATTTCATGCCACTGTTTAATTTCAGCCTAAACCTTTAGTCTGTCTCTTTCTTCTAAATGATTTATATATTGTTTCATTGACACTAATTTTTCATAAAGTTTTAAGATTATAATGAAGATATCAGGCAAAATTTGTTTTCATTTTATTTAGAAAATCTTCAAAATGATATGCTTTATCTAGTGGACGGTACATCCTTTATGTTTTCAGAACATGTTTATAGACCCATGTTGTTTCTTGTCCACTCATCCATGAGCAGGAAGGGGTCTCTCTCCTTGTGTCTAAAGAGCCTCTTGCTAATCTTCACCATCCATCTAGATGCTCTTATAACCCTTTTCCAGGTACTACACTAGAATTCTGGTTGACAGTTAATTTTGCCATCTCTCACTTAGCATCAATCTAAGTGTCATTTGGTCTGGAGGAAGATATCTTATTTATCATACATGAGAACTAGAGATTATTGCTTCATAATCTAAGGTATTTGCAATTCTTGCCTTGTAAGAAATAATGTGTGAAGCACAAGTCCCATAATGTATTTTTTTCTATAAATTTTTAAGTTTAGCCTGACTTTACCATGTTGATTTAAAGTTAATGGCTTTTCTTGAATACTATTTTAACATGATCAAATTCAAGATAGTCAAAAAAGGTAAAATAAAGAATTTCCTTCTGACAACTCTCCTATAGTCATTTAATTTCATTCTTTGGAGACAATCAATATTACCAATTTGTTATGTATTTTCCCAGAAGTAGTTAGTCTCTCTCTCTGTGTGTATAGGTGAATGAGTAGATAGGTAGGTAGGTAAGTAGATAGAAGTAGGTAGATGGATGGATATAGATATAAAGATAGGTAGATGGGCAAAGGGATGGCTAGATAGAGTGTGTATACGTATGTATTTGTTGTCCCAAAGCTTGCCAGACATACATAGGGAAAATGGGAAATTATAAATAAATGTACCTTTATTTATAAAATATTCATTACAAAATTATATAAAATATTTCTCTATGTGTTGCTATATAAATGTAAAATATAATATATGAATTTTAGTGATATTTCCCATGTATGGTGATGTTCTGATGTTCCATGTGAACAAAGGGTACCAAAAAAGTATACACATTTTATGAAAGAAATAACTGTATTAACATTGTAATACTCAAGTCACATTTGACTTTTGCAATTACATGAGGTGCTAAACATGACTTGTATTCATCTTTTGTTATCAGTATAATAATTTTAATACAGTTTTTTTTTCCTTTCTTAAAATATGTATACTTTTTTTTTTTTTTTGCAATTTTTGGCTAGGGCTGGGTTTGAACTCACCACCTCTGGTATATGGGGCCAGTGCCCTATTCCTTTGAGCCACAGGTGCGACCCAATATGGATACTTTTTTGCACCCTCTGCATATGTCCTTTTCACAAATAGTCATGCATGCTACACACTGTTTTGTACTTTTTTAAAAAACTTTACATCTTGGGTGTTTCCTGTATTAGCACATGTAGAGGAGTCTGATTTTTAACAGCTGCCTTGTATTCCATTTTTTAATGCAAATATTTTGTTTGCCCATTCCTCTATCATTTCTATTTTACTATTAATTAATATGTAATAAATGTATCACTTTGTCCATATGAGTATATCTGTAAGCTAAGTTCCCAGGAATGGGTGAATATATAGGTGCAGTTGTAGTTTTCAGATCTTGCCAGTTTTCCCTCTAGAGAGAGAACGTGCACCTGCTCTGGTGGCTGAAGACATCATCTCCATGTAGTTATTAACAACAATACCTTTGTTCTTTAATGCATCTTGTTTGAATGATAAATTACATGGCTGCCCATGTCTGAAGGGGTTGTGCCAATTTATACTCTTACTCCGAGCCTGGCTTTTAATACTTATTTATATGCTGACATCTCTCAGATTTATATTTCCCCCTTTGAGGTTCAGACAGCTGCCTACTCGGCCATTTCTCAGAAAGCTCAACTCAATATGCCCAAAATAAACTTTCAATTTCTCCCCTCAAACATACCCTCCAACCTGAGTTTTTCATATCAGCAATTCGCAAGGCCATGAACCCATTTGTTTAAACCCAGAATCTGGGAGCCATGCTTGCTTCCTACATTTTCTTCACTGGCCAAGTAACCACAAGGAAGCCCTTGTCTTCCCCTAGCCTTAGTTTCCTCACTAGCAAAACTGGAACAATATTACTTGCCTTGTGGTAGAGCAGTGGTGATTAAATGAGGTAAAATAGGTGAAGGCACCCCTTTCATGGTGTCACATAAAAGGAATCAAAATATTAGTTCTTTCTCCTTTCAAAGCACTGCCTCGTGTATATCCATGACCTTGTCTTCCCACTCATGAAGAATAAATGTGATTTTTGGCTTGGAACAAGTTGTGCCAAATCCCTTTGATGAGGTCCTTTGTAGAAACCAGAGTTCATTCCTATACAGTCTATACCAAAAAACTCCCCAAAGCCACTCTGAATATTGAAGAATAAACTTGACAGTGGTTTGGGAACAAATCACCTATAATACTATCAAAAGTCAGAACGGTGGCTGTCATATCTTGGTTGTCTCCTTTCCAATGTTTCCTTGGCCGGGTGGTGCTGTATTGAATCACTTCTCAAAATGATCTATGTACTTCTCTAGCCTTCTTTAATTTTAGAAGATTTAGGGGTTTATTGGATGATAAGATTTTAGCTTTTTGGTTCTGTTTTTAAAAAACACATCAACTTTTAAACACAATTGCTGCCACGGATGGGGGAAAAATTGGTCTTGGAGTCACAATAATGGACTTGAAATCATAATTTGGCTGCTTCTGAGCAGGGTAAACTTAAATAAGGAGTGTGAGTCTAGGAGATTTGGTGTCCTGATTTTCTGTCAGATGTTTTTGTATGTGTTGTAGAAAGTTGCTTGGGGGATGAGTTTCCATTTAAAAAATAGTATGTGAAAGTACCAAGCACCTAACAGGTATTTGTTTCAAGATTCATCAAACCTCGGATTCATATGAGCAAAAGAAAAATTGTAGCTGTGGGTCTGGGAATGGTGGGTCATGCTTGTAATCCCAGCAATCTAGGAGGCTGAGGCAGGAGGGTCCCTTGACCTCAGGAGATGGAGACCCCATCTCTACCAAAAATAGAAAAATTCACCAGGCATGATGGTGCACATTTATAGTCCCAGGAGGCTGGGTGGAGGTATTGCTTGAGCCCAAGAGTTTGGGGCTCCTGTGATCTAGGATGATACCACTGTACTCTGTTTACGATGACAGAACAAGATTCTGTCTCAGTTAAAAGAATGTATAGAGTAGAACCTCCCTAGTTGCCTACCTCTCTATATAACCGTCCTCGCATGTCCCTCTCTTGTCAGGGGAAGACACCCATTGGAACAGGGGTGCTGTGAGTTGTCAGAATTCTTGCCATTCCATGTGTACCTCTCAAAACAAGGTTTTTATTCTCAGGAATTTATTCTTGATAAAAGTAGGCTTCATGATTAAATTATGCTTCGTTAAGAATTTAACAAATCACTTTTAGGGAATAAAACTCTAGGAAATCTGACCCATCTTGGAAAATGTAGACCGTATGGTCACCATAGCTGTAGGTAGCAGGCTGCCCAAGAAAGCATGTCACACAGTTGCCAATTTGTCACCTAACTGTAATTGAGTACTTGGGTGATACTGCAGAGGAGCGCCTTCCCTGGGCAGTGATCGTTACAACTACAAGCCATATCTTGGATTGTCTTTTAAATGTTTCAAAGTGTTTGTGTGTGAATGATCCCCTTTGATCTGATCCATATGTGTAACAACAATGGCAGAAACGTCAGGACCAATCAAGTTCAAATTCACAGACAACACCCTGACCCAGCCGGGCCCCCCTGGTTTCCTCCTGGGCGTGTTCCCACACAGGGAAAGCCAACTCCAGGCTGTGAGGGTCAGTGGTTAGGGTTGGGGTCAGTTGGGGCGCTCACATCATCACACCATCTGGGGGGCTTCTCTGGTTGCAGGTCACCAGGCTGGGTTCTCAGGGACCAGCCTCTGCTGCTCCGTCTCTTGGCATTCTCCCTTCCCTCAACTCTAGGAAGCCGTAGTTAAACCAGTGGCCAGGACATTGTCAAGGGATGCAGGGGCCCTATGCTATTTCTTATAAGCTGGAACTAAACTAGGCTGCGTCAGCTTGGGAAGCAGAAATGACCCACAGACCAGGACTAGTTAGAGCGACTAGTCAGGCCGGGTGGACCCCAGGCTACAGTGGGAGAACACAAAGAGCTTCAGGTTTGGAGAGGAGAGGCAGGATCAGGGCTTCTTCATACAGAAAATAAGGCGAGGGATTAGACAGTTGCAGGGAAATTATGTGGGCACAGGCTTTGCCAAGGTTAGGGAACATGGAGTTGCACAACTGGTGGTTTCACTCAGTGGGGCAAGACGAGATACTCTACAGCACAGGACTCCACGGCACAGGTCAAACCTGGGTGGATGTGTGTAGACGCTGGACGTTGGGTATTTCAACTCAGATCTAAAAGTTAACAAAGAAGGGAGGACTTTAGAGATATTTTTCTACTGTTTTCCATGGCTTCAAACACCACATCTATACCCACAATATCTAAATTCTGTCTCTAACCAGAACTTCTGAACACCAACATTGACATTTGATATCACTGCTTGAAGTTTCCAGGACAATTCACATGTCACACACTGAAAAGGAGTTCTTAGTTCCTCCATATTCACCTATCCCTCCTTTCATTTGGTTAAAAATGTAAGTCATTATAACCTCCAGAAATTGGAAGTCATTCCAGACCTCCCCATCTCTCTGCCTCCATAAAGCTTCTCATCACTAGGGCATGTCAGTTTGATGTCAGGACATATCCTGGATCCATCTTCTCCTCTTCATTTCCTTGGCCAGTCACCAACACAGCCCCTGTCGTTCCTCCTGTCTACCCTAATGGACTCGAGTTATTTTCCTGCTTCTATCTCACCTCTTCTGTCTTCCCCAGATTAGCCTGAGTGGCTTAGGTAAAGCGTAAGTTAGAATGCTCATGCGTCTTTCTCGCTCAGAACCGTCAGTGGCTTTCCCTAGCACTTAGAATAAAATCCAAAAGCTTTACCATTTTACATACAAAGAACCAGAAAAACCTATTAACCTACCTGTCCTTGTATCATTTTCTTTTACTCCCCAAATTCCAGCTAGACAAGCTTTCCAGTGCTCAGCACTAAACGCTTTTCTCTACTCAGGGCCTTTGCACATGTGATATTTTGGTGCCTTCAAAATAATTTTCTCTGCTCTTTGACTGCTTTATTTATCAGCAAAAATGCCACTTGCTCAGACAAGCTTCTCTAGACCTCATAAAATAAATTATCTTCCTGTGTCAATTAGGGTTCTTTGGCTGCAAGTACAGAAACTAACAGGTTAACCTAGGAAGGCACGGAATGATTTAGAACCTTGACTGTGAGGTTAGGTTGAGATTCACGGGGAAAGATGGAAAACAGACTCAAGAAGGGCAGACACTGGGATCCAAGGACCCAAATGACAGGAACTGATAGTTTGTGGCACTTTGATGACAGTGAGTCACATCTAATTTTTTTTTTTTTTTGTCTTTGTGTTGCACATGTTAAGGTTTATTTTTTTATTTCAAAGTAAGATACCTATATACTCGAGTATAAGCCGAGTTTTTTTGGCACAAAATTTGTGCTGAGTTCGGGTTTTTTGGCACAAATTTTGTGCCGGAAAAAACTCGGCTTATACTCGAGTATATACGGTATGTGCAGTTTGCATAGGAATTTGTTCATAGTTTTTTTTTAAACTATCATCCAGCCCTCCAACAGTCTGAGGGACAGTGAACTAGCCCCCTTTTTAAAAAGTTTGAGGACCTCTGCTTAGGGTAATAAGGGGACTCATAACAAGAGGCGGGAACGGGTGCTGAATGAATGGGTTCCCACTGTATATTATACACGACCACACGCCCTTCAGAGCACCAGTTACTATTTGTGCTTACGTAGCATGGCAGATTGTGGGCCATGCTCACTTCCTTTTCCTTTGCATTCTCCAGCCTATCTTCCAGTGAGGAGGAAGCCTTTGAATCAATTTTGGCCACAGAATATAGAAAAACCACGTATGCTCCTTCCAGCCCTGGTGTCTAAAATCTCCCACAAGATCCTTCACTCCTTGGGAACTAAGGAGTCCAGAAAGATGGGGCCACACCATGGAGGAACCCAGATCCTTGAGTCACCAGCTGAAATGAGCTGTCCAGGGTATGAGCAAGTAGGACAATTTTATTATAGTAAATCTCTGAGACTTTGGGGGTTGTGTGTTACAGCAGCTAACAAGCCTTATCCTGACTATTATAGACCTTTATTTGAGTGATCTGTCCTTAAGTCTGTCTCCTCCAAAAAATTATAAACTTCATGAAGTTCATGGACTAGGGCTATATCCCTGGTGCCTGAGAGAGTGGTATTTAGTGCATATTTGTTGAATAAATGAATTAGTTTTTCTTGCCCCCTCTCTGCTTTTAACAGAGAAAGACAATGAGGTTTATCCACATTGTTGGGCTCACTACTGGGCGGTGGGTTCATAGACAGGAGTCTTAGGCTATTTCTTCAGTCAGTTTCACAAGATCTGCCAGAACTTGTTCCAGCACATCACGGAGATGTTAGGCATTTGATTGAAGTCTAACAGCAGGTTACCTGTGACACTGCAATTGCTTCAGTCATTTCTTTGTCTTTAAAATGCCATATAATTGCTAATGTAATTAGTAATGTATACAGAGGGGGCTTGTGCAATTACTGAGTCCTAAGATCAAGTAATTAATGTTCTGTCAACAAAACAGCAACTGTTTCATTAACAACTGCTTGGATCTGGAAACAGGCATAATCAGATGCCAACAGACCAACCTAAACATTATCAACTCAGCTGATTTTTTTAGTCACTAAAATGTCAGCCTCACAACGGTAAACACAACAGGGCTTTCAGATTATCTTTGCCCAGTTCAAACAAATACAGGGGTGGGTGGACAGATTATATAGATACATAAGTAGAAAATAGATAGATGGTTGACTGACAACGATAAAATAGGCAAAACCAAATTGCCTTGGTTTTCTTTAACCTTGAAGGCAATGAGAGTCTCATGCTTAAATATCATAGGAAACTGAGTTCTGAAAGACGGGAAGGATCCATGCATGTTAACTTGGGCTGTCCCTATATTGTTTCCTAGGATGACCTTCTAAAAACCACTGAATCTGAAAAGTGAGATGGCCATCTGACCTTGGGCATTGCAAGACATAAATGTCTAAGGCTGGGTCCCTTTGAGTGTATTTGCTTTTGCTGTGATAATGCTGTAGAATAAACAATATGCCTAAGTGTCCATGGTTTCAACAGCAAACCTCTATCTTTGCCCTTTGGGTCTGTAGGTCAGCCCCTCAGCACCGATGCTCCAGGCTGGGGTCAAAGCTGTCCTGTGTCCTTTTGTTGTAGGAAGATCGAGCATGTTCTGCTCATGGTGAAGGAAAGGAACACAAGAACTCAAAGTACACCAGCCCGCCTCTGCCCACATGCGGTGTTTTCACATCTGCTCACACTTCCTTGGCCAAGCACGGGCAAATACAGATTATCATTAGCAGAGAGGTTTGACTGCACAGAGACCATGATAAATCAATTGCTTCCAGATTCATATCAAAACCATCCTCCTCCTTCAATCTATGCAAAAACTGTCAACCATGAAACCAACCCTTGCTGCCAAAAAGGTTGGGAACCACTGCTCTAAGAGATCAAGAAAAAGGAGGCATGACACTGGCATTTTCCTGCTGCTGGCCCTATGCATTTCCACAATAACTAACCCATATTCCTGGGCTAATATTTATGTATTCCATATGAAAGGCAAAGCCTTTCTTCTGGGATCCTGTATTCAAATTAGACATTTATCAATGCCTGTTTTGCTAGGAAAAGGTTGGAAATGCGACAATGAATAAGAAGCTGTTTTTGCCCTCAGAGAGCTCCAAGTTGAGTGGAGTTTTTTCCCTTACAACAGGTTAAGTATGAGGGAGAGCATAAGAAGGGGGGCTGACCAGCTGTGGGCGCCCAGTGAGGGTTCATGGGAAGCCCACAGTGACTTACAGAGAAAAGGGGGAGAGGAGAGGTTCAACTTCTGAGCTCACATGAATTATAATCAATGCCAGGTGGAATCGAGCAACCTCAATGTTGGAAAGAGCCTGTGCATCTTTGGTTAGCCACTGAGTCTGTAGATAAGGCAACAATTGGTTGAAGTTCACATGGCTATTTCTGCCATGTAACATCACACTTGGCTTCCATTAAGAGGTTCAAGTGTAAACCTCATCTCACTGCCATCATAAAAAACAAGCTGTCTCCCCACCCTCGTGTCCTACCACATTTTTCATCATGTATTGTGATAGTGCTTCAAGGTTTCCGCCTGTTTTGGTGACAGGGACATTTTGGTCACCTCTAAACTGCCATCACAGAGGCAGTCACAATTTATCAACATTGTTAACTTGTTTTCTGTAAGGCCTTTTAGGTGCTTTTCCTTACCCAAGAGGTGGGATGGAAAACCATGAGGGCAGGACAACTGAATGGTTTCCTGTGAGGCTTGCTCAGTCCCACCTGTGATTGGACAGGACACAAACCATAAAGAGCCAACTTACTCAACTAAAACCCAGTGGGCATCTCCGACGTTCTACGCACCATCCCTGCCCACAGGCAACACGCAGTCTTGTATTTACCTTATTTGTCATCTACCCCCATCCTTGGCACATAGGATGAATTCCAGAAAATTTTATTCAATCAATGAACAGATGAATACATACATACATACATACATACATACATACATATATGTTTCATTTTTTTTAATCTGCCACCACCAGCATATGGGGGCCGGTGCCTTACTCCTTTGAGCCACAGGCACCACCCCAGATAAATATACCATATATACTCGAGTATATATGGTATTTTACTAATGAGGAAATAGAGGCCCAAGAAGGGAAGTGCCAAACATCCTGGAGCTAGCGGGAAAATTCTGAACCCAGAACTGCCAGCCTCTAACACAACGCGCCTCACAGCAGATCGGCCACCAAAGCTTCAGTAAAATTTTCTAAGAAATCCAGGTTCATTTCTTCATCACTAGGCTGGATAAACTTATAACAACATGCATGCTGGCATTGGACATGGCTGACTGTATAATTAGCTTATTTCCTACCCATATGGAGCAGCTCAGCTCCTGTGCCTCAGTGGGGAATTCCTCGTATGTTGCTAGGGTCGCCTTCTGGGATTACATCTTCAGAGGTGTGTGGGAGGAGGAGGTGGCTGTGCTGATAAATGAATCAGAGAGACAAGAGGGAAGCTGGGTGGATGGGGGCTGGATGGAGCTCAGGGCTGCTCCCTTCCCTCGGCCCCTTCTCCCTCTGACCGGCAGTGGACCCAGTGGGGAAATAGTGCTGCTTCCCCAGGACTTACTGCTTAGTCCCAAATCTCCACCCTGGGACTGTGTGGGGGGTCCGGGGAGTAGATGGAGGAGGGAGAGAGATTGAACAGAAAGGAATATGGGAGGAGGAAAAAAAAGACAAAAATGTCTGGCCCAGGTTGAAGGGCAGCAAAACCCCTTTAACTTGGGTTTCATAAGTCAAGAAATATTTTATCACCTTTGCAAGTCAAACCTCTGAAAATCAATAGGGCTTGAGAGTTGCCTATATTGATCGGAAAGCCTGAGCTGTATTGAAATATTCATGGCTGGATGTGCGTGTTCAGAGGCGTCGCTGGGGGTGGGGCCTGATGCAGACAGAGGGAGAGGGGTAGGTAGGTTTCTAAGTAAAAGCCATTCTCATTTTCATTAAAAATAGATTAATTCTATTAGTTGGACTAAAACCTCGTACTTAAAAGGAAATGAGCTTGTTTGTCAGACAAGCCACTGGCAAACCCCAGAAAAAAAATAACATTTATTTATTGCTATTTAATAGCAGAAGAGCCAGGGAGAGTTGATAAAATTAGCACGGTTTTCCCAGGGGGGAAGCAGAGGGCTGCTTTGTTTGCAAAGCCAATTTGGACACTGCTGCTTTGATCTTCACTTTGAGCATTTGAGCAGGCATGTTAGTATCACTCATTTCACAGGAGAATTGGGATTCAAGTTTCCCCAACAATCTAAAAAGCAGTGCATTAGAGGGGGATTGTCTGCCTGTAGTCTCGGAGTCTCAATACCCTTGATACTAATTTGATGTGATGCATTTCACCAGATGTGTCTACCTGAATGATAGCTGATGCCCAGGAGACTGGGGTCCTGCTTGAGAGTATTAGATTTGGATTTTTTCCCTCCTTCAAAAAATGATTGGATGAAGGCATCCATAATTTAAAATCTGCATATAGATATGACATATGTTACAAATATTTGAGAAAATTCATGCAAGGAATTGAACAACAACAACATATGGAAAATCAGTTCCAAATAACAAGGCAGCATTAAAAATAATCTGTTACCTGTAGCTACCCTCCTCTTATATTCCGGAGCGACCAACTGAGATGGTGATAAACCTGAAAAACACTCTAGCCCAACAGAGGCGAGGCTCAGTGGGGCAAGCGTGTGGGGCTCGGGAAGGGAATGTCAGGTTGGTTGACATTCCAACAGGGCTCATCATTTCCATGTTCTGCAGGTGTGAGAATGAGCCTAAAGAAAAAGCAGCAGGTGTTGAATTGGACGGATGGGCGTAGCCCTCGTCTCAACGTGACTTGGGGGAGCTGAAACCATTCTGAACAGTTTGTGCCCACTTTATGGGGAGACGGCAAGTGCCTGCCTCAGACTCTGTTGGCTTCAGTGAAATTCAATTAAACCCAAATAAGTGTATAAACATCTATAAGGTAGCAAGCCGTGGCTTCCATCAGCAGCTGTTTCCAAGAGGTGGTGAAGCTAATCCCTGCTCAGCCTCAACCTTCCCCTCTCCAGCGTTCACAGCGTGTGTCACGTGCACAGTTGCAGAAGACACGGACAGACTGCCAAGCTCCCTTCTCAGAGCTCCAGGGAGGCTCCTTTTCTGATGGAACAAATCAAAGGTCTTCCAGAAAGTCAAAGATGGCTGTCATTCTGCTGTTTGTTTTAGTGAAGGTCACCGTTTGTCATTGCTGGATCACCTTCATAACAAGTTTACCAAGTGCTTTATAATTTCCTCCTCTGGCGCCTCCCCAGGCAAGTTAGCATTTTTATTGTTATTCCTGTTTAATGGATGCAGGAAGAATAGAGCAGAAACCCTTTCCCAAGGTTTTACAGGAAGAACAGGGATTAAGTTCAGATCCCTAAGTCCCTCGTCCATTGCTAAACTAATGCTCTCGTCCCTCTGCACATCTCTGCCCCTCCAAAACGCAGAGGAACCAGGAGGGCCCTGTTACCTAAACACTTCCTCTTTTCCAACAAAGATACCACCCCGCTTGTTTCAGGGCAAAGTGCCCTGAAAACACACTCTCAGAGATGAATTTCGAGGTGTTAGGGTCCATGACCTGTCCCCATGGGGTGGTGACAGCATCTGGGGATCACGGCCTCTCTTCTTGCCCTCCTGTTACCTTCCCTCACAGCTGGGGTTAAGGCCATGGGCAGAAAGGACAGGATTGTGGCCTCACCAGAAAGGACAGGATTGTGGCGGAAAATGCTCGGACTCCAGCAAGTAGGTTTTGCAACTTGTCCATCATCTAACCAAAGTTTTGAAGATGGAGGAGTGTGAACAAAACCCTTCCAACCAGCTTCTAATGGGGGGTCCCATCTTCCTTGCCCTAAGGCTGTGTTTACTCCAGTCCATTGTCCCTGTCACCATTTCCATTGTCACCATAGGTTCAGTTACTGGAGGGACATAACCCTGTTCAACTTAAAATCTTCAACTGATCTCTCCTACTGCTAGGCGGGGGTTAGACCATACCCAGTGGGTACCGGAGGGTCTACAGTGCTCCCTGACGTTGAACATAAAATGTAAAAGTAGGAGTGTGCACGTGTGTTGCTGCACTTTTATTTCCCCAGAGAAAAAGAGTCATAAATTCCACTCTGTGTCCCAGAAAAAAATTAAGAATTATTCATGTACAGCAAGAAGTTCGGGCTCCTTACTGTGACCTTCAGGGCCCTTCACGACTCAGCCTTTCCTTGGTTGGTCCCATTGCTCATCCTCATTCTCCAACTTCCTGGAGCAGACTATGAGCCTCCAGGCCAGTGCACAAGCTGCTCCGACTGGCAAAGCCCAACCTGCCTTCTGTTTCTTCTCAGGGTGGGGTCGGGGCTTAGCTGTCCCCTCCTGTGTCTCTCCTGCAGTCCCCAAGTATTCCTTGCTTCCACGTGGCATGCTGTGATTGCTTGTTTATTTGACTGTCTCCCTGCTAAACCATGAGCTCCTAGAAGGCAGGGACTTTTTCCCTTTATCTCTAGAAAAAAAAAAAAAAAAAGTCTTACTCTTTGTTGCCTTGGGTAGAGGGCTGTGGCGTCACAGCTCATAGTAATCTCATACGTTTGGGCTCAGGTAATTCTTTTGCCTCAGTCTCCCAAATAGCAGGGATTATAGTTGTCTGCCACAATGCCTGGCTATTTTTTATTTTTCTTTTAGAGACACAGTATTGCTCTTGCTCAGGCTGGTCTCAAACTCATGAGCTCAAGCAATCCACTGGCCTTGGCCTTCCGGAGTGCTGGGATTACAGGCATGAGCCACTGTGCCTGGCCCTGGGATGGTACATTTTGTTTATAAATCCCTCACACTGGGTGTATGTCCCCAAATAGTAGGTGTTCAGCATATATGATAACTTACCACAATACCATGGTAAGTGTTGTCCAAAAAAGTCAGTTGTATAATACGTAGTCTATCATTAGTCCAAGGTTAATGAGGTAGAAGGTGGACTCTGTGCGTGGTACCTGGAAGCAGCCCAGGCAGGTCTGACCAAGCAACCCAAATCCTTTCTGGTCTGGGTTGTGGTTTGGCACCATCCGTGCACAGTCATTTATGCTAGGTTAAATGTTGGTCGAGACAATTCTAGGTTTGTGAACCCTGAAATATCTAGGACAGTGGAAGTGATTCCAAGAATCTCCCGGTCAGTTGGTATCTATTTCTGTTGCCCCATGTGGGTCATTTGGGCTGGGAGAACACTGGTTCCTGGGTACCCACCCTCTGTCTCCAACATGGGGCTGTTTACCACTCTCAGTGTGGTCCTCTCCTTTCTTCAAATTGCCTATCTGTGCCCTCCCCCAAGAACACAAGGACTTGCCTCCATTTGAGACTGTGGGCTGGGTAAAGGGCATGACTGAATCACCAGGCCTGTTAAAGCTAAATTTGTGAACAGTATGGAGGTATTCACTGTCTGGAGAAAGCATTGGGTATCTGAGGGACTAATTTCAAGTCTCATTTTCCTAGGCCATGTCTACCTTGGTGAGGACATACAAGGGCAAGGGAACAATCTCATTAGTCCCTGATTCTGATCCTCCATCACGCACTGGGACATCACTGGGACCTCAACCCAGTGGAATAGACATCCTCAGAGGCCAGAAACCAGACTCATATCTCATACATCATGTCACATCCCAAAATTCTTAAAGGCTCTGGCTTCCAAATATTTCTAAAGCAAGGATGACACAGGTATGGGTTACTTATGCCACATACTGCCCTAAGAACTTCGTGAGCATTCACTGACTTGATCCACACCAAAAAACTGTGAGTTAAATATTATTAGTCCTATTCTGTAGACAAAAAAATTGAAGCTAAGAAACATTAAATGACATGTCCTATGTCCTGGGCCAATGGTCTGACCATGCACTTCTTTCCACTATGGACATAGAATAGCATAATACTGGTAGCCAGGTCAGTCTATACAGGAGGATTGTATATACAGATATCACCACCCACTGCTACTGACCTGGCATATTTCTTAACTTCCCAATGACCTTGTGTCCTGAGTCAAATGAGGAGAATATCAGTACCTACCTGAAAGTAAAATAGGAAAAGCTAAATGAGTTAACACCTCTGAAGAACTTAGAACACCCATCAGAGTGGGAGTCGCTATGGCTACCATGGACAATGCAGATCACTCGGTAATCACATTTTCTAAATAAAACTTTGGACAAATAATCTGAAAGGTAAAGGTAAATTTAGGGTTGGGCGATAGCCCCAAATAATAGAGCTTTACTGTGGCCCTAAAAAGTGGCAATTGTGCCTCTATAGTCATAGCCACTATTGATTGGCCTTTTCCTCCCAATTTTGACACATTCTGTATATTCACTTTTTTTTTTCATATGTTCACTCTTTAAGCCACTGAAAAGCATTAGAATAATAACTTGAAGAGTTTTTTCCCCCTACAATAATCTCTAAATCCCTTTCCTCATCAGTATGCTGGTTGGCGCATCTATTTAATATGGATTTTTTCTCATTTTTCCTCCCAGTGCTTCTCCCCCACGCTCAGGCTGATGATTCTGCGTTTTCATTAAAGAACATTTTCCATTTGCCAGTCCAAAAAAACAACTCCTCCATGTGATGGCATCATTTCCTGCAGAGAGCAATCTTTCCATTTGCAGCCAATCGCAAGGCCAGACTCGAACAAGAATTAACTTCCAAGCCTTTTTCTTCAAACATACATGGAAAGGTCAAAAGCTGACCCTAGAGACAGCCTCTTGCCCACTTCTGCTTGGAAATTCCAAAGGTCTATTTAATGCCTAGCTGGAGAATTTTCCCTCTGTTTCAGTTTTATTCCTTATACACTCTAATTTGGTAAAAAATAGTGCTAGCAGCTTAATAAATGTCTCTTGGATATCTCGCCAGGACAACATTAGAGGCTGTGGTCTGATGACTGGTTTTATTGTGATGTATTATTTTGGTGTAGAGAGGTCTAACTTATCTAATAAACTTTTATTAAGTATTGATGATGAGCCACAGACTAGAACAGAGAGTAAGGCGAGGTCCACGTTTCTGAGAAGCTCAACGTGAGACATTTGGGGAGTAAATCAATACTTTTAGCATCCCACGGAGAGTGTTGCCTGAGACATAGGAACCACAGCTGCAAGAGGCAAAGGAAATCTCTCACCAAGCCAGAAAAAGGCGGTGGGCTTTGCAGAAGAGGCCGCCTTCTTGTACAAGTTGGTCGCGAACTTGCAGAAGTTTGCAATGGTGGATGTGGGAAGACTGGGGCTCGGGGGAGGGGAAGGAGCAAATTCAGGGACAGAGAAAGAATAATTAAGCAGAATACAGAACAAACTCTATGTAGGTGGACAAGATGGTTGAATTTTGTTTGGAAAGACTATGGAGTTCCAACACTGAGACAGACTCAGAAAACAGTAGAGCAGCAATTCTCAACCTGTGGGTCACGACCCACAGGAACTGTATTAAAGGATCATGACATTAGGAAGGTTGAGAACCACTGCACTAGAGGATCATTTCTTTAAATGAAAGCAAGGCCCTAGATTAGTGTTGCTCCAGGGTAAGTTAAAGACAGACTCGTTTTAATGGGAGAAACATTTTGGCAGAACCCCAGTGTTGACTTAACACATTTTTATTATGTTTTGTACAAATGTGAAACTGGGTATGACTTCTTGTAAGTATCAAACAGCCATAAAGTCATATTCACTCAGTGAACAGAAACTTAAAAGGCAATAAAATTTCTTAATTTAAAATAATAAATAAAGTTGTTTGGCAGAAACTAAACTGCTATCCTCAACATTAAGAGGATGGTGAATTCTGTAAACCAGTTACTTTGAAGTCTGGTATGTCTGTACTTGCTGTGTGTGTTGCGTGATGACTAAATTCTATCACTTTTTCTTCTTTTAAAATTACTGGAAACTTTCATTCTTACAGAATACCTGGTAGTATTTAATATGAAGTTTACAAAATACATGATTTATCTATTAAAACTGACTCTGTTCTTCTGGCTATATGTTATATAGTATGTCATTCTTATGATGTCAAATCAAAGTCTTCATCAGTTAAAAAAAAACTTTTAGAAACAAACATCAGAGCCTAGGAACGTGTCTTTCAATGATAAATTATCATTAGAAAATAAACCTTGTGTGTATTACTGGTAAAGAAGTACAAAGAAGACCCAGGACCTGTTAGCTTACTCAATGTCACACAACTCCAAGCACAAGTCCCCCTTAGGTGATCCTTCCAATGGACATAAAAATGGTTCCAGGATTGTATGGTTCCAAGTCCTCCTTTAGATGCCCCCCAAATTCTGATATTATCAAAGGGAGAATATTAAATTTGAAAATTTCATAAAAAAAACTTGTAGACCCCTCAGATTATGTTTGTGGATTCCAGGAGTCTGCTGAACCCAGTCTGAGAAAAGCTGGACCTTTCCAACTCTGATGTTCTCCCATTACCCTAAAACCCAAGAATGATAAAAACCAAACCCAGATCAGAGGATGAGTCCTTGTTAACCAAATTTGTCTCCTGTGCTCTCCTCCTCTCTCTCATACCCACATCTTTCTCATTCCTATGAAGCCTGCTCTTGGGAAGGAATGAGATCCTGGCCTTTCACGTCTGAGTGTGGATTTAATCAACATCACTTCTTCCAAAGATAACGCCCATTAAGCTTGAGACCTGTGTTTTCAAGTGTTTCTTTTTCACATCTTGTTTTTAAGCGGCCCCCTCTTCCCCCCCCCCCCCACAGGTATTCAGATATGAATAAATAAGTCCAGGGGAAAATGCTAGGGAGGTGGTGAGCTCTGGGGACATTTCAACTCTGAACATCTGGAGCATGAGTCACTTGAGTGATGACAGCAAAAGTCACACAATTATAAACTGGGCAGATTTGAAAATTGATCCTGAATCAAACAGCCACTAATTTTCCTGGTCCCCTCTGGCAATCGTCCTTTCAAACTACTCAGGGCTTTAAAATATGAAAATAATAAACCTCTGGCAACCCTCCACCTCCTGGCCTTTTCCCTCTGCATCAGAACCCTTCCGTGCTGGCTATCTATATTCAAATTACACTTTTCAAGCTGTTCTCTCAGCAAGTTGAACAATTGCCGCTAAACTGTAATTGCCTGCTATCTCTTTGCCCCCTTTTTGAATAAGTGGTGTTAGATTTGCCACTTTGCCTAAACCTCAGGAATCTGATCTGTCAGTATACAAACTTCTAAAAATATCAGCTTGTACTTCACAGTTTCCGTTTTGGTTTTTATGTAATTCCTCTTCGATGGGTTCTATTTGAACCTGCTAGCCTGCTTTGAAGAAAAAAAATAATGCTAGCTGGCCTGTCACTTTCTGCGCTTGCTTCCTTCTCAAAAAGGCTCAAATGAGAATGCTGGTCTCTGGGTAGTTGAACAAAAGTGAGAAGAGTGGAATGGAGGAAAGGCTTGTGGACCCACACGTCTCCCTCTGGTCTCCCACAACTCTGACAGAGAACACGTCTTCTCTGTATCATCTCCCAACTAAGGCACTCTGAAAAGGCCACAGTAAAAGGCAGACTCCAGCTTTGAGCACCTCTGTGTCAAACACCTGCTAAGAGCCAGGGCCTGCTCTAATCGCAGGGAATGAGCAAAGTTGGCTCATGCAGGGGGTTAAGAGGGAGTCTTGGTGCTGTGTAGGGTAGGTGGGCGTGGAAATGCTGGAGGCAGGGGTCTGGGAGGATGTGGGGCAAAGGGAAGGACATCTCCTATGTGAAAACAACAATCTCTGCCTAATTTGGCTGTCCCAGTGGGGCATAAGGCATGGGCTTTCCAACTGTAGAGTTGCTTCCATGAGAGCAGGGTCACAGCTGGACAGGAAGGCTACCATGGGACAAAAAGTGGCCTCCCCTCCCATATACATACTGCTGGCACGTTTCCATAGCCTCTTCTAGGCTGTCACTGTGAAAGGACAGGAAATAGGAGCACCCCCATTCCCTCCCAAAGCAGCTGAGTGACTCCTAGCCTGGACTTTACTGCTCCAAGAACACAGAGAGGGCTGGACTTCATCCCTGCCAGACGATTCCCCAGGTGGAGAGACCCACTGCACCTCCACATCTTCCTGACCTGGGCTTTGCAAACACATGTGGGCCCTCAGGTTTGGTTAAGCTCCCTCTGTAGACTCTGGGCTGCCTGGCTGAGAAAGACCACTGAGCTCTTTGACTCTGATGCCTGAAGACCCCAAGACATCTCACATAGTGTCATCAACCCAACATCCAGTCCTTGGACACCCATCATCGGTGGCCGAAGTGCCAACCTGCAGCCCTGGCCACAACTGCCTCCTCCTCCAGGCCCATCCTCCTTGGTGAACCTGTCCACATCAGGTTGTTCAGCAGCTGAAGGGGTCAGTGCTTTTCTCTTTTAGGTTCAGTTCACTACATAATTTCTGAATATATCAACATAGGCAACTCTGAATCTGAAAATACGGTGAGTAATGGACATGACAAATGATTTTATAAAGATAAGAAGGAGGACTATCAATAATTGAATACTAACAAACTGGATAACCTAGTTGAAATAGACAAACTCCTATAAACATCCAACCCAGTAAGACCGAATCATGAGGAAATCCAGAATCTGAACAGACCTATAGCTAGAAAGGAAATTGAATCAGTATACACTAACAATGAATGGTTCAAAACGAAAATTAAGAAAATGAATCCATTTACAATAGCGTGAAAAAGTAAAATCATTAGAAATACACTTATCCAAGAAGGAAAAAGACTTGTACTAGAACTACAAAAATCTGTCTGCTTCTCATCCTGGGATTTTGAAGGTGGTCTCTGAGTCATCTGAGCTTGAAGGCAACGTGGTGTCTTATGCCCAAGAAGAACGTGGGGCAAATTCTTCCTCCTCCCAATTCTCCGAGGGCCTTGAAGAGCCCAGGCGTACCCAGGAGGTGGCACAGAGCTGACAAACGGTCCGAAGTAGAGGGAAGCCCAGGCTCCATCAAGCTGAACAGCTGTGCCCAACCAAAAGGAAAGGGGGCACGTGCCACATAGGGGGCACGTGCCACATGGGGGCCCCCAGGGATGTTCTCAGCAATAGAGGGGGATGGGGTGAGCCTCTCTACTAAAAAACATTGCCATCCAGCTGTTCAGTTTCAACGGGGCTCATGTAGGAGCCAAGGGCAGCAGAGTGAGGCAAGGGACACTTCTTCCTGTGGCTATAGACAGGCCCTTCTGCTTCCCCGTCCTCCTCCCATCCCCTAACTTCTGAGGCAATGCACCAGATACACTTTGGGGACGATGTTCAACACAGAGAGTACTTGGGAGTATCAAGTGGGGAAAAAATAGAATCATTAATGTCTCTTCTCAGGGGGGGTAAATTTAAGTCATACACCAGTTACCCTAAAATAAAGCAATGCATGGGGTACATGGGACTCAGAGAAGGGGACTCGGGCTTTTTGAGAGGAGAAGGTGACTGAGCCCCAGGAGGACTTGGCTCTGGCCCACCTGGATGGATCCATCAAACCTCCTGTCTTCAGACCCTAGTGATGTGTGGGGGAGGCCCCCTGGACATGTGGGATGTACCTCTCTCTCATCCTCTCAGCATGAGACCCTTTATTCTTTGGGTATGTTCACATCTCACAGTCAAGATTATTATGCCAATCATGTAAAATCAAGATTCAGAATATTAGTTGAAGGACCATTTTACAGGTGGTCGGGCAATCATAATACTAGTATCACAATTAACATTTGTTGAGTGCCTACTATATGCAATACACAATACCTTACTTTCGTATTTTAAAAAAACTTAGGAGATAGGTACTATTATAATTTAAAAAAAAATTGAGGTTCTAGGTTAGAGGTTAAATAACTTGAGCAATGTATATGATGGGGAGAAAACTGAAACCCTGGCAGGTGGCTCCTGAGCACAGGCTCTTAACTATTCCACCATAAAATGTGATAACTAGGATAGTATGTTTAAAAAAAATGAAGTTCTGGGTGGTGCCTATGGCTCAAAGGAGTAGGGCGCTGGCCCCATATACCGGGGCTAGCAGGTTCAAGCATGGCCCTGGCCAAAAAAATAAAGAAATAAAAATAAATAAGTTCTCATCCAATCATGTACATAGAAACTATCTCAAATATTAGTTTAAGCCCCTTTCTTTAGCTGTGCTTGTAAGGGTTAAAAAATCTCTGTGATCAAATATTGCCTCATTGGATCTTGGAAACCACTAACTATGGTTTCCAGAGGCTCTCTGAAAAGTTAAAAGCATTGCACAAATGTTAGCATTACTAATTTTATTGGCTTGAAATACCATTTTTTTAAATAGTTCCTGAATAGATGATATTGATACTCCAAATTCAGAACCGAGTGTAGATTGTCCAAATAGCATTCAGCATGAAGTTCTCTTGGAATGCCTAACATTATTTCTCTGAACACTTCCAAAACTAAAAATCTTAGACTCTATGATGTCAGTCAGAGAGATACAAGAGTGGGGGAAAAAAGGTTTTATGATTATGTGTACCCAAACCAGTCATTCTCTGCCAGATCACCTCCCATTCTAGATTGAGGACTTTGTAAGTTTCGGTTCTTCCTCAAATCAAATACGTCCTTCAAGAATGAATTCTCGCCATCAATGACATGCAAAGAAATGTAACAAGTCCCCCAAGACCATTTCCAAGGTGACAGTGTATTCGGCATTAGAATCCAGCGGGCACCAGTCTACAACTTGCTGCGGTAAGTGCATTGAAATTGGCAGTATTTGTTCAAAGTGTTTACTTTCAGCTATGCTTTCTGAAAAACATAATTCGTATTTTCCCAAATAAACCCATTCTGTGTTAATAATTCAGAGTTATGCCACCTCTTCCATACGGAACATTTTGGCAAACAATCAGCACTTGGAATCAGAGCAGCAGCTGACCTGGTGAACTCTCCCATTCCACCCCTCAACATTTCACATCTCAAGCTGCAGGAAAGCTAATAGTGCTTGTGTTAGAAACAGCCAGGACAAAGGTCAGCTGGTATCCCTCGGACCCTACCCAGCCAGCTCTGGAGGGCTGATCAGAAGGGCGTGATGATGAGAAAGTAAGGCCGCAACTGTTTGAGCCCTGTTACCCGAGCCAATGTAAACACCCAACCACAAATACTTCCCCTTCCTTCTCCAGGATCCAAATGTCAATTGCTTCCAGCTTCAAAGTTCTGAGTCTCTACCACACCTCCCTTTGATTCCAGCTTGCTTGGAAAGAGAACAGCATGCCTGACTCCATCTGTGTGGCAAAACGGACTCTCTCTTCCTAAGTCATTAGGAGAAGCTAGGCGTGTCCCAAACTTGGATCCCTAAAATACAATTCACCCGAGAGAAAATTCTGGCCATCTATCAAACGACCACACAAACAACAGGTCAACCTCTGAAAAGGCCATCTTCTAAGTGGGTGGGACTCAGGACAAAACAGACCTAGTTCTGGGGCCAAACTGGGAGGGCTCAAGGCGGCACCAAGGATTCCCACAGGGCTAAACTGACGGGTAACTCAACTGGGAACTGGGACAGAGGCAAAAAGAGCCAACCAGCTTTTCTCCACTCCCCTTCCCAACCCTGGTGTTGGCTAATAATATTCGACCATATTATGTTTGTCATCCCTTTTCATTAAGTAAACCTGTCTCTGCCCCTTTAACTTAAAAGCAATTGATCTAATGATCCATGATGATCAGTTTGCCAAATATTCACCCCACTTTGAGTGCTTTTTTGCATTGGTATAGGTGTTCTAAAATAAATGGGGGGCATCTTTTTGGCATTTTAAGGATTTTTTGTGATCAGTGCACTGAGTTTGACCGTGATCTAAGGTACACTTTTTTTAACCTACTCCAGTAAATGTTGCCTTGTTTCTGTGCCCAGCAGGTGGAAGACAACCTTGAACCTTTTCAGACAGGTGCTAGGTTTGCAAGGTTCCTCTGGGTTTCGGCAGCTTGCTACATGGTGGTGAAAGAGGAGGAGGAAAGGAATGGGAGGTGAAGAGGAAGCAGCGCCCTTTAAATAAAGAGCACTGGACCAGCTCTCGATTCTTCCTGGTGGCACCTTGGGAAATGGGGACTGAATTCTTCTCTCTGCCCATCTCCCTGGGATCCCAGCCCAGGGGCCAGTCTCCGACCTGCCTTTTCTTCCATTATTATTATCCTTATTTCTACAACAGAGTTTTTTTGTTTTGGTTGCAGCTTCCAGGCCATATTTTCATGATACATAATTTCCCTTGAGTTCATAGGTTGGAATTTGACCTCTGGTCTCATGGAGCTCCAATTCTTGGCAAGAGAAAGAGAAGCTGCTCGTGAGAAGATGGCTGCCGCCTTGGCCACCCATTCCCAACACCCCACTGGTCTTTGCTGCTAAGCTCATTTTCAGTAGTAAAAAAACAGCCTGACCACACAGCCTGCTTTTCTGTAACTCTTAGGCAAGAGGAAAGTAGCATGTGAGAAAAGGATATAGGTTGTACAGACTGATGGGGTGGGCTCCTGGTTTGGTTTTAACTACCTCTTCTGGAATTGATTTCCTCCTCTGTAAAATGAGAATAAGAATAGCCACTTCAAGAACTCTTGAAGAAAGAGCTTTCTTGTGCAGAAAGATGATGAATGTAACATATTAGACTTGTTTATTTCTCTTTAATGCAGCATGCTTTGTTCTACCTGTGGGTCTTCCTGCACTCCACACTTCCTACACTTCCTACACTCCACACTTCCTACACTTCCTACACTCCTTTGTCTAGACCATTCTTCAGCTTGTTCTCAACTCAAAACCCACTCTTGCATTGGGTAACTCTTCCCTCTTAGGCTTTAGTTTACATAGCCTCAAAAATTCTCCTCCTTCCCCTTCCCAGATATTCCATTTTATACTCCTGGAATACTCTAGATATTTCCTTACTTTATTAATATTTCTTTATTTTTTTACCCAATATCCTTTTTCTATTTCAAGATCCCATCATATTATTATATCATTTTAGCAAAACCAAGAAGTAGAAGGGAAGGAGGAATTTATCTGATAAATTCCTTATTCAAAGGTGGGAAGAGATAAGAATGTTTCACTCGATGTTAACAATTAAGAATCTATAGAACAAAATGTACATTGAAGTGGAATTCCAGGCCTCCTAAAAGTTATTACCAAATGCTTTGTGGGCTAGGAAAGGCAAGAGAAAGGAGATACAGACTTAAGACCAGGAAAAGAACCAAGTCACCAGCCGAGTGACCATCCCTGTTACCTACTAAGTATCATAGCAGAGCATGAGTCCTAGATCACCAGCTTCAGGCATAGACCTGTGGGGCCAACAGGGGTCTTGAATTTAGTCATTTCAAGACCTTGAATGGAGAATGAGCCAGAGAGAGTGAAAGAGAAAAAGCTCCGCTCATGTAAAATGAGCCTAATAATATAAATTCCAAGGAAAGTGAAAGATAGGGAAAATATCAACATCAACAATCAGAATATGAATTCACTACAAATAGAAATAAAAGAACATCTGAGACCAGCTTGAGCAAGTACAAGACCCAGTCTCTACTAAAAATAGAAAAAATGGCTCAGTGCCCACAGCTTAGCAGTTAGGGTACCAGCCACATACACTGAGACTGGTGGGTTTGAACCCAGCCCAGGCCTGTTAAACAATAATGACAACTGCAACAAAATATAGCTGGGCATTGTGGTGGGTGCCTGTAGTCCCAGCTATTTGGGAGTCTGAGGCAAAAGAATCACTTAAGCCCAAGGGTTTGAGGTTGCTGTGAGCTGTGATGCCACAGGACTCTAGTGAGGGCAACATAGTGAGACTCTGTCTAAAATAAATAAATAAATAAATAAATAAATAAATAAATAAATAAATAGAAAAATAGAGAAAATTAGCTGGGTATTATATCATACACCTATCGTCCCAGTTACTCAGGAAGAGGCTGAGGCAAGAGAATTGCTTAAGCCCAGGCGTTTGAAGTTGCAGTGAGCTATGATGACACCACTATACTCTAGCTGGGGTGACAAAGTGAGACTAAAAAGAAAGAAATGAAAAGAACAATCTGAAATTGACTTCAAAATAACTATGTTTGAGGCCTACAAAGAGATAAAGTAATAATATTCACAAATAAGAATAAAACTATGAAATAAAATAAAAAAAATAAAACTATGAAATAAAAAATAAAAATAAAACTATGAAATAAAACTATGAAACTATGAAATAAAAACTAATAAAAAATGAAGTAATAATATTCACAAATAAGAATAAAACTATGTTCTTTTATATCAACTATAAAAGAACAAGTGGACATTTTCTAAAATAAGTTAAAATATAGTTGTTGATCTAATAACTACATAATAGAATAATTTGACTGGACATAAAGAGAATTAATGAATTAGAAGAAAGTAATAAAATGTTTTCACTAAAAGAGTTATTAAAAGGTAAGTAACATATTAAGACTTCCAGTGTCAATTACCATATATACTCGAGTATAAGCCGAGTTTTTTCGTTACAAAGTTTGTGCCGAGTTCGGGTTTTTCGGCACAAATTTTATACCAAAAAAAACTCGGCTTGGAGAGGGATTAAAGATGGCGGCTGAGTAACAGCTTCCCTGTAACTGGGCTTGGCGAATCTGGGGAGACAAGACTCCAGACATCTCTGGCTGGTGGGATCTGCCTATGATCATCCCTTTGAGGATACAGGGAGCCAGCAAGGGACT
>CAUYPK010028598.1:17500-25119 GCA_963574355.1 Loris lydekkerianus | reverse complement strand
ATAACTGTGAAATTGCCAGGAAGGCTATGTTAACCAGTGTGATATAAACGTGTCAACCGGTCTGTGAAACTAGTGTATGATGCCCCATGATCATATCAATGTACACAGCTATGACTTAATAAAAAAAAAAAAAAAAAAATTGCTGGGATTATAGGTGCGAGCTATGGTTCTCATTCATGTTTATGTTTCGGTGAAGGTTTTTCTCTATTTTCTTCATAGATAACAACCCATAGACTAAAAAATAATAACTCTATTCAGATATAATTCTAACACTCCACTCTTCACACATTTCAAGTATAGAGTTCAGGTCAGGGATCACTTGTATAGTTTGTTTGTTGGTTACTAGAGAAGTTTCGCTTAAGGTGTAGAAGAGAGAGATAGAGGAAAGAAAGTGATGACAGAAAGAAAAGTATGGAGAGAGCAAGCGAATGAGAGAGAGAGAATTGGAGGAAGGAAAGATAATGTGACGGAGGGATAAAGGAATGGAGGGAGGAAAACAAAGAAAGATAAAATGACCAAACTTGTTGGCTTGCACCTATAATCCTACTCCTTTGCCAGGCTGAGATGAGTGGAGTTCTTGAATGAATGGGTGCAGAGAATAGACTGAGCAAGTGTCTGACCCTGTCTCTACTAAAAAGCGAAAAATGATCTAGGCATTGTGACAGGCACATGTAGTCCTAGCCACATGGGAGTCTCAGGTAGGAGGATTGCCTGAATACTGGAGTTGGGATATTTTTCAAACTGTGGTTTTTCTTATTGATTTTACTAATTTAGTGTTTTCTATTTGATTTTCCCACATTGAACTAGACAGGGAATCCTGGTAATAAATAACATTTAGGATACATGTATTAAATATGTTTTATGCTGGTGTGGGGTAGAAGGGTACCCCCTCTTTTTTATTTTTGCAGTTTTTGGCCAGGGCCAGGTTTGAACCCACCACCTCTGGTATATGGGGCTGGTGCCCTACTCCTTTGAGCCACAGGAGGCTGAAGCAGGAGAATCACTTAAGCCCAAGAGTTTGAGGTTGCTGTGAACAGTGACCCCACAGCACACTACAAAAGGTGACATAGTGAGATTATTACATATATATATATATATATATATATATATATATATATATATATATATATCTCCTTGCATTGTGCACATTAGTCAAGATCCTGTCAAATGCCCTGTCACCTCCCACCAAACACCTTCTCCCTTTCCCTCCATCCTCCTCACCTTCTTCCCCCTTGTTGACTATATTTGTGTTTTATAATTCGTAAGAGTGTTTTTTTCTCTCTTTTTTTTGTTGAATCTTGGCTGTGTGCATTGATGCAATTATGGGGTACATTGTGTTGGTTTTATATACCATTTGAGATATTTTCATGAAACTGGTTAACATGGCCTTCACCGTGTTTTCTTGATTATTGTGTTAAGACATTTATACTCTACATTTAGTAGATTTAACATGCACCCTTCTAAAATGTACCATAGTTGTGTTCCCACCAAAGAGTGTGTTTTTATAATGGTTTCATAATAATATTGAGTACATTGGATTAAAATATATATATGTTGTATGCTGTAGCTCAAGTGGCTAATGTGCCAGCCACATATACTGGACCTGGAAGGTTTGAACACATCCCAGCCAAACAACACTGATATCTACAACCAAAAAAAAAAAAAAATAGCTGGGTGTTGTGGTGGGTCTCTGTAATTCCAGCTACTTGGGAAGCTGAGGCAAGAGAATTGCTTAAGCCCAAGAGTCTGAGGTTGCTATAAGCTGTGATGCCATGGCACTCTACCCAGGGTGACAGACTCAGGCTCTATCTCAATAAATATATATTTTTTGTATGCTACAAAATTATCTTTCACCTATAATGTATATCACTTATAGATTTGATACTGCATTTCACCTTTGTCCCAGAAAAATACATTGCTACCATCACAGCTCAAGGAAATGCAAGCTGGTTACCTGAAGTCATCCTCCTGAATTTATCCTTCTCAGCATCTAAGAATATAGGCACCATGTCACCACTGCAGGGAAAGATTTGCACTTATTTCCTGGATAAGTGTTGTCTCACTTATGATGCTCAGTCTGGTCTGAAACACACTATCTTCCAGTGACCTTTATACCTTGGCCTCTTAAATTGCTGGAAGTATAGGTGTGAGTTATGGTGCTCATCCATGCTTATGCTTTGGTTAAGTGTCTTCTCCATTTTCCTTGTATATAATAGCTTTTAGATTAAAAAATAACAACTCTATTCAGATATAATTCACACACTCCACAATTCAGCCATTTCAAGTATAGAGTTCAACACTGCACATTCAAGGATCACTTGTATCCTTTGTTACTAGAAAAGTTTCCCTTAAGGGTAGAAGAAAGAGATAGAGGAAAGAAAGGGATGAAAGAAAGAAAAAATGAGAGAGAGAGAATTAGAGGAAGGAAGGATAAAATGAGGGAGGGGAGAAGGGAGGGAAGGTAACAAGGAAAGAGAAAATGACAAAAATTGGTGACTCACACCTACAATCCTAATCCTCTGGCAGGCAGAGATGTGTGATGTTCTTTAAGGAGGGGGTGCTAAGAATAGACTAAGAAAGTGTGAGACCCAGTTTCTACTAAAAAGTAAAAAACTATCTAGGCATTGTGACAAGCACCTGGAGTTCTAGCCACATGAGAGTCTCAGGCAGGAGGATTGCCTGAATCCTGGAGTTTGAGATTGCTATGATGTAAGTTGAGGAAATAAAAGACTAGCTTGGGCCATATACAAAAACCATATATCAAAAATACCTATACACACACACACACACTCACACAGACAAACCAACACATCAACCAACAAACATTTTCATCATCTAAAAAGAACAGAATTACCTTGGTGATTCAAGCAAAGTAAACTTGCTTAAGACCTGTGAATCTTTGACCATATGAGTCTGTAACCAGGAATAACAAATTTGTAAGCTTCCCTCAAATGAATATTTAAGGGTAGGTGTCAAAAGAGGTCCTTGAAATATCTCACATGTGGTACCTGTGGCTCAGTGGGTAGAGCGCTGGTCCCATATAATGAGGGTGGTTAGTTTGAACCCAGCCCATGTAAACTACAATAATATATAGCTGGGCATTGTGGTCAGATCCTATAATTCCAGCTACTCAGGAGGCGGAGGCAAAATAATCACCTTAGCTCAGAACATGGGAGTGGCTGTGAGCTGTGATGCCATGGCACTTTACCGAGGATGAATCACTGTCTTCAAAAAATTAGGGTCCTACTATAAGTGACTCAATGAAGTTTTGTCAGCTGTGCTGCAGCTTTAGCCACACTTTTGTACAAAATCTCAACTGTTGTGTCAGCCTAGTGTCCAAAATCTCAATCATCAATACAATCAATAAAGCACAAATGGGAGATCACTTTTCTGTCTGTGGGTGGAGGGTTCAGAAGTGTCTTGGCTCAAACACTTGAGGGATACCAGTTGAAGTGAGCAGAAAAGGCCACTTAGTATCTTTGACCAGAAGCCTGGATCCCTTGGTATTACAGGATGAAGACACTAAATGGGACCGTGGATGACATCACATTGCATGTTGCCCTGGGTTACTATCTTTTAGATTAACCTTATTCATGTTAAGCATGTGTAGTGGCTGTCTGTGTTTTTTGTTATGTTCAAAGTGTTAAAAAGAAGTGGGGTTATTTTCTCCACACTCAATTCCTGCTTCCGAAACTGTTTGTAACTATGGCCAAAAGATTCAACAACCCTGCCTTTTCTTTTCACCTCATGGATTTGTAAGCAATGGAAGAGTGTGGTTTATAACTAGTGTTGGCTTGAGATGTTATAGACCAAGAATTCAAGCCCAAAGTTTGAACAGTCATTTACCAGACATGACAGGTACATCACACAATTCTCAGTTCCACTTTTTGTGATGTTTTACTACTTTCTCTAGAATAGGTTTGTTTTTGATGGTAGGTGTATTACTGAAGATCCTCTCTTAAAATCTAGTTAGGCAATGTGTCCAGTAGTGTACCCCATAGCTGCAGTTATTTATGATGATCATAGGAAATATCAACCTTATCTGGAAAGTTGCAACATTCCTGACCTCCATGCGAGTGTGTCCAAACATTTGGTTTCTTGGCCACATAGGAAGTTGAAGAGTTATGTTGGGCCACATGTTCAATACACAATCACTAATGAAATGTGATAATCCAAAAAGTGATCAGTTCATAATGTTGGTGATATCGGCCACATCGAATATAAAAAACAGTCCTGACATAATCCCTATGTGTCACTGGGGTCTGAGGATTGGACACTCCTTAAAGCCCCTAATGAGGTAATTTCTTAAGTAGAGATCAATGAATTTTGCCATGCACGACTACAATATTTGGATGCTCTGAGAGTCCACGGTGGGCTGATGCCCTGAGCTCACATGCTGGAGACAAGGCTAAGCAACAGCAATACAACCTTATCCCCAATCTCCCACTCACTTTCTACTGAAATATAAAAGGTTTTCAAGTATTCTGGCCCTTGCCTTTAGTTCCAGCTACTCTGGAACACGAAGCAAGAGGATGCCTTAAACCCAAGGGTTGGATGTTGATGTCTGCAAGGCTGAGGCCATGACAATGTAGCCTGGGCAACAGAGTGAGAGTCTGCCTCATGAAAAATAATAAAAAGTGAAGGAAACAAAATTTGTTAGGCACAGTTTCCAAGAGCAAAAGTAAGAGGAGTGGTCAGTAGTGAGATGGAATATGTGACTACATAAAGGAGGAGATTTATTGTGTCCCAAAGAGGAGGAAACAATGAGTCAAGACAACCAGTTTGGGATTTATTCATTAGGATATTGCAAGTTGATCTGAAGAGTATGGGTTCTGAAGAGATATCTGGTCCCTAGCCTTGGACTGATTGTGGCAAGTGAATATTGGCCCAGATTGAAGGATCCCAACAGAAGAGGTGGAGGGTATACTCTGGATTTTTTAGTGTGCATATGAACAGCCTCACTTGAGTTAAGAATTCACTGTGTGAGCAGTTTACAGTGACTATAAGAATCCAGGATATCAAAGGGTCATAATTACCTAAAATCCAAAGACTTGATTGATAGAGGTTGTATGAAAACAATTTCCCTATGAGAGAATTATTTCTCTAGTTGACATCTAATGTAGAATAAAAATTTCAACACTGAATACTTGGTCAAAAGAATAAATGAGAGGTATTTTCCCTACCAATGGTTTTCTCCATTTATGTATTTACACAGAGCCTCATTTAGTTGCATTCGGTAGAGTACCTTCGTATCATAGCTCACAGCAATCTTCAAGTATTGTCATCAAGCAAAAATTTTCCTTCAGCTGGGACACCAGATGCCTGCATAACATCTAGCCATTTTTTATACTTCAGGGATGGGGATCTCACTATTGCTCCAAATCAGGCTGGTCTCCAAATCAGAAGCTAAGACAATCCAACTAACTGGGCCTCCCAAAGTGCCAAGATGACAGGCATGAAACAGCATCCCTGCCCACCAAACATACTTTGAAAAGTATCCCAAGTTCAAGGTCTGGAGTAGTGGCTCACACCTGTAATCCTAACACTCTGAAAGGCAGAAGTGGGTGATCAAAAGTAACTGGGCACTGTGCAGGAGCACCTGGACTCCCAGGTGACTAGGAGGCTGAGGCAATAAGATCTGTTGAGCCCAGGAGTTTGAGATTATGGTTAGCAATGATGATGTCAGGGCATTCTACCCAGGGAGAAGAAGTCAGACTCTGTCTCAGGGAAAAAGAGAATGACAACTTTGGTAGGATGAAACAATGTGCTTTCCAAGTCAATATATGGTAGCCTGTGTGTGAGCAGGGAAATAGGGTAGACTGTGACTGAAGGACAGTCACGACCTGAGTTCTTCGTTCACTTTGAGCATTAGAGCACCTCAAGTTTTGGAAAACATTGTCAAGTAGCTTCATTTAAGTAATTTTTACCGTTTGAAAGTGTACAATTCTGTGTTTCTTCATATCGTTACAGAATTGTACGGCCATCCTCACTATTTAATTTTAGAACTTTGTCTTCTCCCCACACACAAAGATTGCCAATAACTACTAGCAGTCACTTTCATCTACCCCTCCACCCTCAATCACCTGCCCCGTACTCCTAGCAGACAATTGGCCTCATCTTAATTTTTTCTTCTGAGTTTAGTCATACTCTGTGTGGTCTTTTGTAACTGACCTTGTTCCATTATCATAATGATTTTAGGATTCATTCCTATTGTAACATAAATGTGCACTTCATTCTTTTTTATTATTTTTTTGTTTGTTTTGTTTTTCAGATAAAGCCTCAAGCTGTCGCACTTGGTAGAGTACCGTGGCCCTACAGCTCACAGCAAGCTCCAAATCCTAGGCTTAAACAATTGTCTTGTCTCAGCCTCCCATGTAGCTAGGATCACAGATGGCCACCCCAACACCTGGTTATATGTTGTTTGTAGTTTTCATTGTTGTTTGGCTGGCCCAGGCTGAATTTGAACCCACCATCTCTGGTGTATGTGGCTGGTGCCATAGCCACTTCAGGTACAGGCATTGAGCCATTTAATTCTTTTGGTTGTTCAAAAATATTCATTGTGTAAATACAGCACATTATATGTATCCAATTATCTGTAATTCCCATTAGTAGTCCTGAAGACTTTCAATTCTCATTTAAGATTTTCATAAATTTTATCAGCAAGACTTGTTGTCTCTGTCAAAATACTTTTGTCTCTTGATGTGATATTGTGGTTTTTCTTATTGATTCTATTAATGTAGTGTGTCCTATTAGTTGATTTTCCCATATTGAGCAAGACTATCAATCCTGGCAATAAATCCCATTTCAGATATGTGTGTAAAATATTTTGGATTCTACTGGATTTTACCCCCACCTATACAGTACCTCTCTTATGGATTTGATATAGTAATTTCCCCTTTTCCCAAGAAAAATACTTTGGTGCCATCTTAGCTCAAGGAAATGCAAGCTGATGACCTCAAGTGATCCTCCTGAATTTATTTTCCTCAGCAGCTGGGAGTACAGTCACATGCCACCACTGCTGGGGACATTTTGTAATAATTTTTTGAATATGTGAGGTCTCACTATGTTGCTCAGTCTTGTCTGAAACCATTTATCTTCCAGTAATCTTTGTGCCTCAGATTTTGAAATTACTGGGATTATACATGTGAGAGCTACAGTGCTCATCCATGCTTATGTTTTGGTGACTGTTTTTCTCTATTTTCCTCATAGATAACAACCAATAGATTGAAAAATAAGTCTATTAAGATGTAATTCACACACCCCACAATTCACCCATTTCAAGTATAGAGTTTCAAGACTACACATTCAGAGATCACTTGTATAATCTGCTTGTTTGTTACTAGATAAGTTTCCCTTAAGGTGTAGAACTAGATAAGTTTCCCTTAAGGTGTAGAGGAGAGTGATAAAAGAAAGAAAGGAATGAAGGAAAGGAAAGAGGGGAGAGAGCAAGCAAATGAGAGAGGGAGAATTGGAGGAAGGAAGAAAAAAGTGAGGGAGGGGTAAAAGGAGGGAGGGAGGGAAACAAAGAAAGAGGAAATGAAAAAACTTGGTGTTAAGACATTTACATTCCACATTTACTAAGTTTCACATATACCATTGTAAGATGCACCACAAGTGTA
>CAUYPK010028598.1:0-12500 GCA_963574355.1 Loris lydekkerianus | reverse complement strand
GCTCCATGAACCTGTACAAGGTCCAGCCAATATTTATTGTTCAGAGATGGGGATCTCACTAGTGCTAAGGCTGGTCTCCAATTCAGAAGCTCAGACAAGCCAACTGAATGGGCCTCCCAAACTGTCAAGATGACAGACAAGGAGTACTCCATATGAAACAAACCATAGTTTGAATAATATCCCAACTTCAAGGTCTAGAGTAGTGGCTCATCCTGTAATCCTAACACTCTGGAAGGCAGAAACATGTGTTCAAGGGTAACTGGGCATTGTGGTGGGGTACCTGGACTCCCTAATGCTCAGGAAGCCAAGGCAATAGGATCTGTTGAGGCCAGGGGATTGTTACTGCTGTTAGCTATGATGATGTCAGAGCACTCTACCCAGGGGGAAGAAGTCAGATTCTGTCTCAAGAAAAAGAAAATGAAAACTTAAGTAGGATGGAACAAAGTGCCTTCTATGTCAATTTATGGTAGCCTGTGTGTGAGCAGGGGGCTAGGGTTAACTGTCTCTCAGGCCGTCTCACAACCTGGGTACTTCTTATGCTCTGAGCCTTTGGAGGAACTCAAGTTTTAGAAAACATTATCAAGTAGCTTCACTGAAATAAGTAGTTCGCCCTTTGAAAGTGTATAATTCTGTGTTTCTTAGCATAGTCAAGAATTGTACAACTATCATCAAAATCTAATTTAGAACTTTGTCTTCTCGCCACATGGAAAGAACATCAAAACTTACTAGAAGCCACTGTCATCTTCCTCTCCACCCTGCCCCACTGGCCCCTTACTCCTAGCAGACAATGGTCTTGCCTTGATATTTTCTTCTGAGTTCATAGTTGGTGTGGTCTTTTGTAAATGGGCCTTGTTCCCTTATCATAATGATTTTTTAGGTTCATTACTACTGTAACAAAAATGTGCACTTCATTCCTTTTGATTGTTGAAAAATATTTCATCCTATGAATATAGCACATTATATGTATCCAGTTATCAGTAAATCCCTTTAATAATACTAAAGATGTTCCCTTTTCGTGTAAGATTTTTAAAAGATTTTATCAACAAGATATGTTTCCTCTGTCAAAAGCCTTTTCTGTTTCTGTTGAGGTGACCATTTTATTCTTCATATTGATTCTATTAATGTAGTGTGTTCTGTTAGTTGATTTTCCCATATTGAGTTAGACTGGCAACCCTGGTAATAAATCCCACTTGGCATACATGTATAAAATATTTTGAATGCTACAGGGCTTTTCCTGCACCTATATGGTATATCTATTATAGATTGAATACAGTGTTTCCACCTTTTGCCCCAGAAAAATACATTGTTACCATCATAGCTCAAGGAAATGCAAACTGCCACTTCAAGTGATCCTCCTGACATTATTTGTCTTAGCAGCTGAGAGTATAGTCCCATGCCATCGCTGCTGGGGAAGTTTTGTAATTATTTCATGGACAAGTGGTGTCTTACTGTATTGCTTAGTCTGGTCTGAAACCCCTTAGCTTCCAGTGAGCTTTCTGCCTTGGCTTCTGAAATTGCTGGGAGTATAGGTTTGAGCTATGGTGGTCATCCATGCTTATTTTTTTGTGAAGCATTTTCACTATTATCCTCGTAGATCACAGCCCATAGATTAAAAAATAACAACTATATTCAGATTTAATTCACACACTCCACAATTCACCCATCTCAAGTACAGAGTTCAAGACTACACATTCAGTGATTACTTGTATATGTGTGTATATATATATATATATATATATATATATATATATATATATATATATATATATATATTTAGTAGGTAAGATTCCTTTAATGTGTAGAAGAGATAGTGGAATGAAAGGGATGATGGAAAAAAAAACCTATATTAATTTGTTTGATGTAAGCACTTAAAATTGTATAAAATGTCAACATATTATTCCCCACATATGCATAAATGTATTCATGATCTGTGTGTATATGACTTAATAAGAAAAAAAAAAAAACATGGAGAAAGCAAATGAATGAGCAAGATAGAATTGGAGGATTGGAGGAATGAAAAACAATGTGAGGGATGGGCAAATGGAGAGAGGGAGGGAAACAAAGAATGAGAAAATAACCAAACTTGGTGGCTCATACCTATAATCCTTGCCCTCTGGCAAGCTGAGATGAATGGAGTTCTTGAATGATGGGGTGCTGAGAATGGACTGAGCAAGAGTCCAACCCTGTGTTTACTGAAAGGTGAAAGACATTTTGCAACAGATACCCATAGTCCTATTCACATGGGAGTCTCAAAAAGGAAAATTGCCTGAATCCTGGAGTTTGAGGTTGCTAATATCTAAGCTGAGACCACAAAAAACTAGCCTTGGTCACATACAGAAACCATATATCAAAAATACCTATACACACACCTATGCACAGACAAATCAAAAAACCAACGAATAAACATTTTCATCATCTAAAAAGGCCAGAATTACCTTGGTGGTTCAAGCAAAGTAGATAAGACCTATGAAGTGTGACTAGATGAGACTTTAGCTAGGCATAGTTAGTTTGTAATCTTCTCTTAAATAAATGTTTTCTGGTAGGTGTCAAAACAGGTCCTTGAAATAGTGTCCCATGGCCAGTGCTTGTGGCTCAATGGTTAGGATACTGACCCCATAAAATGAGAGTGATGAGTTAAATCCAAGTTCTGGACAAATAGGAGAAAAAACAGCTTGGTGTTGTGGCAGGTTCCTGTAGTTCTATATACATGGGAGGCTGAAGGAAAAGAATTGCACAAGGGCACTGGTTGAGGTTGCTGTGAGCTGTGGTTCCACAGCACTCTACTGAGGGTGATAAAGTGTAACTGTTTCAAGGAAAAAAAAATAGCGTCCTACTTCCGTGACTTTATTCAGTTTTGTTAGCTGTAATGCAGTTTGAGTCACCCTGCTGTACAAAATCTAAACTGTTGTGTCTGCCTACTGCCAGAAACCTCAACTGACACTAGAATCAATAAGGCACAAATGGGAGATAATTTCTCTGTCTGGAAGGAGGGATAAGATGTGTCCTTGTGAAAGCACAGGGGACACCAGCGGAAGTGAGCAAAAATGACCAGTTAGTATTTTTGACCAGAAGCCTGGATCCCAAGATATTACAGGATAAAGTTATCCATGGATGTCGTCACAATGGGTATTGCCCTGTGTTACACATTTAAGCTTAACCTTTTTCATGGTAAACATGTGTAGTGGCTGTCTGGGTTTGTTGATGGGTTCAAACTATTTCAAAAGAGTGGGGTTCTTTCCTCCACACTCAATTTCTGCTTCATATAGTTTGTTTGTATCTATGGCCAAGGGATTAAAAAACCCTTATTTTTCTTTTCATGTCATGGATTTGTGAACAAATGGATGAGTGTGATTTACACCTAGTACTGCCTGGGATGTTACAGACCAAGAACCTGAGCCCAAATATTAGACATTGATTTGACAGACCTGACATGTACACCACACAATTCTCAGTTCTGCTTTTCATGATGTTTTATTCTTTCTCTAGAATAGGCTTGTTTGGGATGGTAGGTGTCTCAATGAAGGTCCTCTCTCGAAACCTGGTTGGGCAATGTGTCCAGTAGTGTACTCCACAGCTCACATTATTTATGATGACCATGGGAATTTTCAGCCTATCTGGAAACGTCCAAAAATTTGGACTTCCATGAAAGTTGTGTCCAAACTTTTTGCTTCATGACCACATAGGAAGTACAATAGTTATGTTGCTCCACACATTCAATACACAATCACTAATGAAACCTGATAACCAGAGATTCATTCATAATTGTGGTGGTATCGCCAACCACAGATATGCAAAAAGTTCTGATATAATTCCTATGAGCCACTGGGGCCTGGGGATTTATCATTCCTCAAAGCCCCTAATTAGGTCATTTCTTAAGTAGAGCCCAATGAATTTTACCATTCCTGACTATAATATTTGGATGCTCTGGGAGGCCAAGGTTGGCTGAAACCCTGAGCTAAGGGTTTGTACAAAAGTCTGAGCAACAGCAAGATACTCTCATTCCTGATGTCCCACCCAGTTTCTACTACAATAGAAAAAGTATCCAACCGTTGTGTCCCTTGCCTGTGTTTCCAGCTAATTGAGAGGGTGAGGCAGAAGGTTCCTTTCAACCCAAGGGTTGGATATCGTGTGTGCTACCCTGACGCTGTGACATTCTAGCTTGGGCAACACAGTGGGGTTTGTCTCATTAACAAACAATGGAAGAAAGGAAGAAAGGAAGAAAGAAAGAAAGAAAGAAAGAAAGAAAGAAAGAAAGAAAGAAAGAAAGAAAGAAAGAAAAAGAAAGAAAAAGAAAATTTGCAAGGCACAGTTTCCAAGAACAAAAGTACAAGGACAAGCCAGTAGGCAGATGGAATAGGGGACTACATAAAGGAGGAGATTTATTGTGGTCCCTGGGGGGATGCACAATGAGTAAGGACAAGCTGGATTGGGATTGGTTTGTTAGGATATTGCCAGTTGATCTGATGTGCACGTGTTGTCCAGAGATGTCTGGTCCCTGGCTTCAGAATGATTTGGGTAAAGGGAATATTGGCCCAGGTTGAAACAGACCAACAGAGGAAGCAGAGCGTGTCCTCTTGATTTTTTAACGTGCATATAAAAAGTCTGATTTGAGTCAAGAATTCACTGTGGGGGGAGTTTCCAGTGACTACAAGAATCTAGGATATCAAAGGGCCGGAGTTATGTAAATCCAAAGGCTTGAGTAATACAGGATTTAGGAAAATTATTTCCCTGTGATAGAACAAGTTCTCTACTTGACATCTAATCTAGGGAAAATTTTCAACACTAGATCTGTTGTCAAAAATAAAAATGAGAGGTACTTCCTCTACCATTGTTTTCTCCATTTATATATTGAGACAGAGTCTTGTTTTTTTGCCCTCTGTTGGGTGCACTAGTATTATTGCTCACAGCAATCTTCAAGTGTTGTTAGCAAGTGAACATATTCCCTCAGGTGTGACACCAGGCACCTGCACATAATCTGCCTGCTTTTTATTCTTCAGAGATGTGGATCTCACCAGTCTTCAGGCTGGTCTCCAATTCAGAAGCTCAGAGAATCCAACTGACTGGGCCTCTCAAAGAGCCGAGATAAAGGTGTGAAGCACTACCACTGGCCTCAAACCATCCTTTGAAAAATATCCCAAATTTGGGTGGCGCCTGTGACTCAAAGCAGTAGAGCGCTGGCCCCATATGCTGTAGGTGGCCGGTTCAAACCCATCCCTGGTCAAAAACTGCAAAAAAATAAAAAAAAGAATACACACAATGTATATATATATCTCCCAATTTCAATGTCTAGATTGGTGGCTGACACCTATAATCCTAACACTCTTGGAGGCAAAAGTGGGTAGTTCAAAGTAACTGGGCACTGTGGTGGATCACCTGGACTCTCAGATGCTCAGGTGGCTGATTCAATAGGATCTCTGAGGGAAGGAGTCAGACTTTGTCTCAAGAAAAAAGAAAATGACAATTTTGGTAGGATGGAACAATGTGTCTTCCATGTCAATTCATGGTAACCTGTGTGTGAGCAGGAAGATAAGGTTGACTGTCTCTCAAGTACCCTCATGAACTAGGTACTTCTGATTCTGTGTGCCTTTTGAGCACCTCAAGTTTTTGAAAGCATCGTTAAGTACTTTTATTGAAATAAGTAGCTCACCATTTGGAAGTGTACAATTCTGTGTTCTTAGTACTGGCACAGAATTGTACAGCTATTATCATAATCTAATTTTAGATCTTTTTCTTCTACCCCCACTCCAAGAGCCTCAATGTCTACTAGCAGTCCCTTTCATCTTCCACCCACCCCGCCCCACCTGATCCCTACTAGCAGACAATTGGGCTTGTCTTGATGTTTTTTTCTGAGTTCAGTGATACTCAGTGTGATCTTTTGTAAGTGGCCATGTTCCCTTACCATAATTATTTTAAGGTTCATACCTGTTTTAACATAAATGTGTACTTCATTCAATTTGACAGTTGAAAAGTATTCTATGGTTTGAATATAGAATGTTATATGTATCCAATCATCTATAATTCCCTTCCCTAATCCTGAAGAAATTCCCTTCTCATCCATGATTTTTAAAAGATTTTATCAACAAGATATGTTTCCTCTTTCAAAAGCCTTTTCTGGGTCTCTTGAGGTGACCATGTGGTTTTTCTTATTTATTCTATTAATGTAGTGTGTTCTGTTAGTTTATTTCCTCATATTGATCTAGAATGGCAATCCTAGTAATAAATCCCATTTGGGATACGTGTATAAAATATTTTGTATGCTACTGGACATTTCTTGTACCTATACAGTATATCTCTTACAGATTGGATACTGCATTTTCCCCTTTGCCTCAAAAAAAAAAAAAAAATACATTTGAATCATCATAGCTCAAGGAAATGCAAACTGCTGAACTCAGGTGACCCCCGTGCATTTATCCTTCTCAGCAGCTGAGAGTACAGGTCCATGCCAGCATTGCTGGGAAAGTTTTGCACTTATTTTCTGGAAAAGTGGTATCTTCCTTAGTTTCTCATTCTGGACTGAAGCCCCTTCACTTCCAGTGATCTTTCTGCCTTGGCCTCTGTACTTGCTAGGATTATAGTTGTGATCTATAGTGCTCATCCATGCTTATATTTTAGTGACAGTTTATCTCTATTTATCTCCTAGATAACATCTCATAGATTAAAAAATAACAACTCTATTCAGATATAATTCACACACTCCACAATTCACCCATTTCAAGTATAGAGTTCAAGGCTACACATTCAGGGATCACTTGTATAGTTTGTTGTTACTAGAGAAGTTTCCCTTATATGTAGAAGAGAGACATAGAGGAAAGAAAGGGATGAGGGAAAGAAAAGATTGGAGAGAGAAAGGGAATGAGATAGAGAGAATTGGAGGAAGGAAGGGTAAAATAAGGGAGGGGCTAAGATAGGTTGGCAGGGAGTGACACAAAGAAAGAGAAAATGACTGAATGTGGTGGCTCACACTTACAATCTTAGCCCTCTGGCAGGCTGATATGAGTGGAGTTTTTGTACGAGTGGGTGCTGAGAATGGACTGAGCAAGAGCGATACCCGGTCTCTACTAAAAAGTGCAAAATTATCTAAGCATTGTGACAGTCACCTGTAGTCCTATCCACATCGGGTCTCAGGCAAGAGGATTGCTGAATCCTGGAGTTTGAGGTTGCTATGATCTGTGCTGAAGCTACGAATGACTAGCTGGGCTAAATATGGAAACGATACCTCAAAAATACCCATACACACACACCAGCGCAGACAAACCAACAAAAATTTTCATCATGTAAAAAGACCACAATTACTTTGATGGTTGTAGAAATGTGGACATGCTTAAGACCTGTGAAGATTTCACCAAATTGAGGATTCAGCTAGGTATAGTAAACTTGTAAGCTTCTCTAAAATGGATGTTTTGAGGTAGGAGTCAAAACAGATCCTTGATATAGCATCCCACTTAAGTGACTGTGTCCAGTTATTTCAGATATGTTGCAGCTTGAGTCACACTGTTGTACAAAATCTCAACTATTTTGTCACCTTAGTACTGGGAAACTCAACCGCTGATAGGTTCAATAAGGCAAAAATGGGAGATCACTTCTCTCTTTCTTTATGGAGGGCTAAGAAATTTCCTGGTTAAAACACTTTAAGAACACTAGAGGAAGTGAGCAGAAAAGGCCACTTGGTATCTTTGACCTGAAGCCTGGATCCAAGGACATTACAGGATGAAGTCACTATGTGGTCACTGTGGATGACATAACAATGGGTGTTGACCTGGGTTAACATCTTCAAGCTTACCTTTATTCTTGCAAAGCATGTGTCATTAATATCTTGGTTTTGTTTTTGTTGTTGGGTTCAAACTGTTACAGAAGAGTGAGGTTCTTATCTCCACACTCAATTCCTGCTTCCTAAAGTTAGTTTGATCTGTTGCCAAGGGGTTCAGTAACCCTTCCTTTCCTTTTCAGGTCATGGATTTGTAAGCAAATGGAAGTGTGTTTCACACCTGGTCCTGACCTGGGATGCTGTAGACCAAGAACCCGAGCCCAAAAATCAGACAGTGGTTTCACAGATCTGACAGATAATGACACACAATTCTTGGTGCTACTTTTTGCAATGTTTAACTTCTTTCTCTAGAATATGCTTGTTAGGGAAGCTAGGTGTCTCACTGAATGTCTACTCTTGACTTGTGGTTAGGCAATGTGTCTAGCAGTGTATTTATGATGATCATGGGAAATATCAGCCTATTTCAAAAGTTCCGACATTCCTGACCTCCGTGTGAGGGCTGTTCAAAGTTTTGGCTTCTTGTCCACATTTGAATTAGAAGAATTATGTTAGGCCACATGTTCAATACACAAACACTAATTAAACCTGGTAAGCAAAAAAAAAAGAGAGAGAGAGAGAGAGAGAGAGAGAGAGAGATCTGTGCATAATTGTGCTTATATATGCCAACAGGAATATGCAAAACAGTCTTGATATAAACCCCATGTGTTACAGGCGCCTGAGTATTGGACACTCCTCACAGTCTCCAATAAAGTCATGTTTAAGTAGAGCTCAATGACTTTTATCATGCATGACCACAATATTTGGATGCTCTTGGAGGCCAAGGTGAGCTGATCCTCTGAGCTCACATGTTGGAGACAAGGCTTAGTAACAGAAAGACACCCTCAGGCCTGATCTCTCATCCTGTTTCTACTCAAATATAAAAGGTAGCCAGGTGTTGTGGTCCTTGCCTTTCATTTCAGGTACTCCAGATGCTTAGGCAGGAGGGTTTCTTTAATCAAAGAGTTGTATGTCACTGTGTCATGGGCTGAGGCCATGACAGTCTGGTTGGGGCACATTCTGAGAGTCTGTCTCATTAAAAATAAGAAAGAAAGAAAGAAAGAAAGAAAGAAAGAAAGAAAGAAAGAAAGAAAGAAAGAAAGAAAGAAAGAAAGAAAGAAAGAAAATTTGCAAGGCATAGTTTCCAAGAGCAAAATTACAAGGACAGGTCAGTAGTCAGATGGAGACCACATAAAGGGGGTGATTTATTGTGGCTGCTGTGGGGAGGAACAATGAGTCAGGACAAGCAGGTTTGAGATTGGTTAGTTGAGATATTATCAGTTGATCTGACAGGTAGGTGTCGTCTGGAGAGTTATGGTCCCTGGCCTTGGAGTGATTGGGGCAAGGAAATATGGCCCAGATTGAAACAGATCAACCGAGGAGGTGGATCTTGTACTCTGGATTTTTAGTGTGCATATGGAAAGCCTGATTTGAGTCAAGAATTCATTGTGGGGACAGTTTCCAGGGGACTACAAGAACGTAGGATATCAAAGTGTCAGATTCACATAAAGACCAAAGGCTTGACTAATAAAAGTTTTAAGAAAACTATTTTCCTAACAGAGAATAATTTCTATCATTGAAATGTAATATAGGGGTAAAATTTCCAAACTATAAATGTGGTAAAATGTAAAAAGTCAACTAACAATGGTTTACTCTATTTACTTATTGAGATAGTCTACTTTTGTTGCCCTCAGTAGAGTGTCCTCGGTATCAGAGCTCACAGCATCGATTTCTGACATCTCAGCCATTTGTTTATGAATGGGATCTTCTGGTGTGTTCACCTTGTTGTTCCTTGGGGGAGTTGATTTACCCTGATTATTCTTTTTGCTGGAGTTTTTTTGCTGATTCCACCCTATGATTATTTTTCACCATTTGGGTAGATGAGCAGATAAGGTGAAATTATGTTGTGCGCTCCTGGAGTAGTGACTAACCAGCCCTTTGTCTACGAGCTGGGACTGGTGACTGCAGCTTTTCCCCTACAGCTTTGCAAAGGACCCGTGCAGTAGAACAGCATGAGATACTGGTGACCTGGTTTTGCGGTGGGTCTAAGTGGCTCTGTCTTGTTTTCATCTGGTCTCTGTCCAATCGTAATGAGTCAGTAAGTCTCCGTTGATGTCTCAGCTGTGGAGAAATAACAGCAACTAAGGCATCCCACCCCCCACTGGCAACAACTGGAAAAAAGAAATTTAAACCTTCCTACTACAACATAACCAAGGTACCACCTTGAATTATTCTCAGGTGATTAGCCTAGGTCAAGAGTTACAAATCAATTGTTTCAGTCAGCACTCAGTCTCAAGTTGGAGAGTTCAAAAGGTCTCCAGTAAGTATATAGCATGCGTCTGCTGACAGGAGTATCACTCACTCTGGTGCTCCTTGGATTCAGAAGGGCCGACGTACAAATGAATTAGTCAACTATGGTTGATGCCTCCTTCCTCACCTTTCACCTCTGTCACTCCTAGTCCCTGGTATCCTCACAGGGCTGTGACCCAGTTCTTTCTAATGAGAAAATGTTCTGTGGGTTTGCAACTGCCTCAGTCACAGGGAGATCTATGTCTACTTGGCTGGGCCACTGTACTCTGCCATCAGCCGGCAGGGGAATCAGAAGCCTAACAATCTTGGGTGTTTAATGGAATCTGAGGAGTTTAACTCAGTTCCAGCCCCACCCCAGATTGATGTTGCTGCCACTTATCTTCTTGCAGAATTTGTCTTTCTCTCTCGGCTGTATTCCCTTGTGGGCCTGGTGCTGTTTGAGTTCACAGAAACTGTTACTCAGCCCTGCTATGTGCTGCTGCCACTGCAGCAATTCTCATGGAGCTGGCATCTCAGGCTCCACTGCATACTGTGTTGGGGTTGGTGAGGTTAGAACTAATAAACAGCTCTCAGTTCCTGTCCCATCCTGGGATGCTGCTGCTGTCATGCCTGCTTTTGTTCCACCTATGATTCACTGGGGATCATTTGCATCTTGGGCTCACAAAAGCAGCAATTCTGACTCAGGCCCATTGTGGGAGTATGCCTCCTCTGTGCACGTGGATTCTTTTCTCTGTTCCCACCATGCTATGCCCAGGCAGGTACCACCTCAGGCATACCCGTTGGTCATGAATTCTGCCTTTCCATCCCATATAAGTTCCTCCAGTGGCTCTCCACTGGAGTAGAGGATTGGCTCCTTCTGGTAACTAAGACATGGGGAAAGTGTCAGTCCAAAATATCCCAAGGGGTATGAACCCTATTGATCCCACCAATGCCACTGCTGCACTGTACCTCAGGCCACCACTTTTTCCCTCTCCTATATAGCTCACTATCTCCAAGTCCCCACTCCACCCCAGTGCCACAGAACAGGCACAGTTCTGGAAGAGCCCAAGCCCCATCCACGCCTCTGGAGAAAATGCCCAAGAGCCTGGACTCGATGGGAGACAGGCTTCTAGACCTAAGGGTGAGAGTCGAGGGGAGTGCTGGAAGTTCAGAATTTTGGGTAGAGCCTTTGTTCAGTTTATGACTAGTGGGAGAGTGCCATGGCACACTAATGTGTCCTCTCAAACGTCAATATATTCAATAAGGCACAAATGGAAGATCACTTCTCTCTGTGAGAATGGAGGCTGAAGAAGAGTTCTGGTTCAAAACCTTGATGGAAACCAGATGAAGTGAACAGAGAAGGTCACTTGGTATCTTTGACCAGAAGCCTGGATCCCAGGACATTACAGAATGAAGTCACTACATGGTAAGCATGAATGAAATCACAATGGGTGTTGCCCTGGGTTACCACCTTTAAGCTTAATCTTATTTCTACTAAGCTTGTGTAGTGGCTATCTGGGTTTGGAGCTGGGTTCAAACTGTTACAAAACTGTGGGGTTCTTTTCTTCACACTCAATTTCTGCTTCCAAATGTTTGTTTGTATATCTGGCCATGGATTTCAACAACCCTTTCTTTTCATTTCAAGTCATGGATTTGTAAGGAACTGGAAGATTATAGTTTGTAAGTAGTGCTGCTGTGGGATGTTATAGAACAAGAACCTGAGCCCAAATATCAGACAGTAATTTCACAGATCTGACAGGTATGTCACACATTTCTCAGTTCTACTTTTCATGATATTTAACTTCTTTCTCTAGAATAGCCTTGTTTCAGACTGTAGGTATCCTACTGAAGGTCCTCACTCAAAATCTTGTTAGGCAATGTGTTGCTCATCAGGCCTGCCTCACGACCTGTGGAGTGGTGTACTCCATAGCTGCAGTTATTTATGTTGATCATGGGAAATATTTGCCTATCTGGAAAGTTCCAAAATTCCTGACCTCTGGGCCAGGTGTGTTCAAATAATTGCTAAATCATGGCATAAACCCAAGTGCCCATCGATCCACGAATGGATTAATAAATTGTGGTATATGTACACCATGGAATATTATGCAGCCTTAATGAAAGATGGAGACTTTACCTCCTTTGTGTTTACATGGATGAAGCTGGAACATATTCTTCTTAGTAAAGTATCCTAAGAATGGAAGAAAAAGTATCCAATGTACTCACCACTACTATGAAACTAATTTAGGGCTTTCACATGAATGCTGTAACGCATTTGCAACCTAGGAATAGGGGGAAGGGGGAAAGGGAGGGGAGGGAGGGGGGAGGTGGGTGGAAGGAGGGGGATTGGTGAGAATACACTTGTGGTGCATCTTACAATGGTATATGTGAAACTTAGTAAATGTGGAATGTA